>NQII01005838.1:55097-144084 GCA_002778355.1 Clitarchus hookeri | reverse complement strand
CTTAACACGCATCTAGAAATGATTTTGACGTTGAGATGTTTCTCAAAAGGAAGGATAATTCTCTTCATTCTTAAAGGGGTTTCATTGCCACCAATTGTGAGCTTTCAATCAATGAAGTCCAGGACCTCCACATTCCATTATCCCTTGTTGAGTTAGTCTCCTTCCACTTGTATGATACAGTGGCCAGTGGGGAATGGACTGCTGGCACACAACAATATAAATACTGACATAGTTAATAAAAGAGAAAAACCAGCTCATTTTACTAAAATCTGACAATTGCAGTCTTATCCAAAAAATAATTTCTGAAATTGNTAACAATTGCAGTCTTATCCAAAAAATAATTTCTGAAATTGTATGAGATTAAGGTTTGTTAATGTGACATTTATTTTTCTAGCGATATTTATACACAGACAGTTAATTAATTATTTGCAGGATACATGTCTTATGCATAGGCACACCGCTAAATATTATTTTTATTGAAACCGGTCTCAATAAAATAATTTTAAAAGCTGATTTTTCTTTACAAATAACTGGATCATTATTTTTCTGAGAATTTCATATGATTATGTATTACTGTACATAAATTCCACCATTTATTAAAAAAAGAAAATTTTTGAAATAAAGTAATTCTAAATTTAAATAAATTATAATTTAATAAATTTAAATGCATAACTGATGAAAGACATAGTTGATATATGTTTTGTATGTAGGTTTACTGCTGAATACAAAAATGACTTTTCAAATAGGGTCGTTACAGACTTTCATTTCACATACTAATTATTATAAAACCAATCTTCTGGAATGTCTGATAACTGCTGAGTCAATCTGAAGCAAGCAGTGCTCTGGCCACCTTTGTCCATCCAAAACATTCTGTTCCATGAATCTCATTAGCAAGTTTTTAAGTTGTGAACCATAATCTTCAATTGTTCTCACATCTGACTCCAATATGCCTATTCGTGGTTCTCAAAGTATGGCTGTTTACATCATCATTCAGAACCTTTAAAACTATTTTTTTTAAATATATAATTTAAGCATTTTAGTATAGGACAGTATCTAATAACAATTTCTTAGACCCTAAACCAAAACAGTAAACCACGTAGTACAATTTGTATGTAAAACTTATTACAAAAGAATTCCTAATCATAAAGAAAGAAATAACACCACCTTTGGCACAAGAAGCTGAAATTTGACTAACTCTTTTGTCACATTTTTATTTTTGCATAAATTATAAATGGTTATGCTACCTTATGTACTTTTGAACTCTTGCTTTTCTCGCATTTTTTGTGTGATATTTTATCAACCTCCTTGCTGGTACAACCTCAACTGTACTCTCCGAGTTATTTATATTTTTTTACAATAAATATTTATAAGTTGGTCATAGTTAATTGAGCATTTTTGAAAGCCCTGCCTAAGATATACTTTTCACCTCAGTTCGTATCATTCCACCATAGGTAAGATTAACATTGCCACGGGCCTAGTGACTTGATTCATGCACCAGTAAAGTGCCAACATAAAAATTTGTAAGAATGTAAATGTATCAATAATACACCAATTCGTACTCTTAATATGTTAAAAGGATAAACAAGCAAGCTTGATTTCCCATAAATTTAAATATTACACTCGCAATACAATGTAAATATGTAGAAATATTTTTCTTAATTTGCTGCCAACTTAACTGGGAGACTGCATACTAGTGTGCATGTACATAGTTGATAGGCAGTGAGTTTTTTCAAATGTTGGTTTTAAAAGTGCTTATTTTATCATAAACAAACCTTACTTAAGTATACGGTGTCATCCTGAACAGTCTGTAATGTTTAATTAAATAAAATTTTCCTTATAAGACTTTGGAATAGATTTTACAGAAAATGTTTACTTTGATGTTGGAAAACATTTTCTGTTACAAGAAAAAAGTGGAATAGCACTTGAACAGTATGAAAATATGGACAATATATTTAAAACTACATTCATTACAGTTGAAGATTACCCATATATGGCTTATGGCAGTATCGAGTCTTCTCTTTCAGCGCGGACTACCAACACCTTGCCTTGCTCGAGTATGCGGCCATTTTGGATCTCAAGCTTAGAATCGACAGTTAAACTATACTTTTGTAACACAGTTGGCTTGCCATGTTATCCTGCCTCAATACTAACATTCTGTACATTGCATGATTTTCCTGCAAAACTGCATTGTATATTGTATGTTATCTTGCACACCATATGGAATTCCTTCCCAAAATCAAAAAAATTTGCAAAATCAATGGTTTGGCTCTTATAATTTCCTCTTTTAAGCACATTTACGCCAACTATGTTTTAGTTATTCACTCAAACTTATCTTGCTGCATGCACCATAATAGTGCAGCTAGTACATCACTCATGCGCAGCCATTGAAAGCCAGCTCAGGACAGGTTGGCATGGGAAGCTCGGGAGCTCCCCTATCAGACACCACATTTTTAACCTTTCAACTGCTGTAATATAGTGGCTTACAAAATTTTCAAAGACACAAATGATTACAAATTTTAGAACTATGTACTTGTTTTCAACATATACAGTATTTAATACAATATTAAATTTTCTGTGGAGTAAACATTTTTTTATTGCATTTGGTTACATTGAGAACTTCAAGTTGGTGGCTACAACACTTAGGTGTGTGGACACAATATAAAAAAAACTGATTGTCCATGAAAGTAAAAGCTACATAAAGTTTTTTTATGTAAACTATCAGAAATATCCTAGCTTGTGTATGTCCAAATATAATAACAATCATATAATAAAAGGTGAGTGCAGGCCCCATTGCTACAGCAATGCTGGCAACATAATCTCTTCAGGACTAGCACCATCCTTGTTACCTCTTGATGTGACTGTAACGCATGTGGTTGAACATTTGATATCTGTATCTACACTACAGTCAACAGTATGACTGTTGAATCACTACCTGTACAGGTACCTTAAAAACAAAATGTACCTACACTTGCATCTAGAAGTGATACCAACATCCATGGTATACTTAGGACTCAAATACGGAATCTTCAAGTACTGATATAATGCTTTACAACTGACGTGGACCACTCCTGCATGGTCTGGCACGGCCACTGTCATCACGTCATCGGCCCACAGTTGCTATGTGCATATTTAATGAGGTATAGAGTAGCAAGGCTAGGCTATTTGAAGTGTTCTATATAATTTTCCGAGTGTAATTGTGTACCTAATGAAGTCAATTAGTGACGTGGGAAATAAATAGTCTTTCTTTCAACCTAACCGTTCCGGTCGTAGAATGCCCCAAAACTTAACAGACCTTAATTTCCCACGTGCTCTGCAAGGCACTATATAATCTTGTTTGTGTGTAAATTAGTCCTTAATTAAGAACTCTTAATCTGCCAGGTCAATTTATCGACCCCGGAGGTTTAATTACTCGTGTAAGTTTTCGCGCCATTCTTGGCCTTTTTGTACAGTAACGGCCTCTGGCAGGCCTTCTGAGTCAGGTCCGCTTTAATTTGTATTGCCTACATGTAACTGTGTACACTATTCGGCAATATAATTTACTTAGTTAATCGTAACTTGTGAGTTCTCATTGTGTTGTATTTCGGGTCCTGGCCATATCCAGGAAGTCATCGACGCCTCAAGGAGGCATCCTCCATTTATACAGTAATACTAAGGCCTGCTGGGGAGCTGGAATACCCTGGCTATATATTACATTTTCCTGTACATTTATACCGTGTGTGTCAGGAGATACAGCCACGTGGTCGTTCAGCCCACGATCCTGAAAACTGTTATTTCGTGCTCACCCAGTGAGCTGGCGCCCATTCTATTCGAAATAGGAATATTGTGTAATATTCTGACTTTTTCTTAACATAGTCGCCGGACGACGTCCGTATCACTATCCCCGACCGCTCAGGTAACGTTACAACCTTGGCCACTCCAAGTGGCAGGTACGGTGGGAAGAGTCAACTATGAATTGTACTGCATATTTAAAGAATACCCACAGGTAAAAAGCGCTACTAGTGCAATATCAATAAATAGTTTTTTGACGAAAAGTATTAATACATAACAAAAGTACCACAGATACTCTATACAATTTGAGAGTTCTTAACGAATTCTGGGTATTGAATAGTAAAGCTCATAAAATTATGATCAAACCTCATATTTGATGTGTACACATAATGTTTGGAAATATTCATCAAAATGATTTATTCTTTCAGGCGACTACGATGTCCTCGCAACGTTGTCCACATGCACTTGTTCGTTTCCTTCGTTTTGCGAGCATTCTTTATGCTGCTGAAGGATTCCACCTACGTGAATGGCGTTGGCCTATCCTTTAATATAGTGGAGAACGACACAGTCTTCGTAAGTGTAAGTAAGTTTTGACAAATGTAAATGTGTTCTTGTTTTTTTTTCTCTGTATTCAAGATAATATACAGGATATATTAATGACACGAAATCCATATGCAGTCTCACTCGTTTGTAAGCACTGTTATTGTCATGTTATTACACTGATATTCCAGCTAATAGTTTATAGCTTAAGGAGCTAATGTGTGGCAACTGCATGTATCTGGTTTAAGTAATTTGCTTATTGTGAACTTTATGAATACTTTCTACATAAGCATTCATCACTAGAAGCTTCACAAGGGAAGAAGGCAGACATATGGGAGGGATGTGACCAGGTTATTATGTCCCTTTGATTTTCTGCTCCAACTGAAATAAATATTGTATAATTTATCACAGAATATTCATTAATCTCAATTTTCTTTATTACAGAATAGCATTTACTACTCTTTACAGGTTCATACTGTAGGCTATGTGCAGACATATAAGTACATAATTATTAACAGTAACACCCCAAGCTACAAGTTATCATGACACTCAGCAAACATGGCACATTAGAAAATACTGGCTGATTTTGAAAAATGCCATTTTGCTTAATAAAATCAGTGGTAATAAAGAAACTTTTTTTTTTTTGCATTCTTTGCATACATAGGCTATTATACAGAATTTCAGTCATGGAAATTATGCAGTTTAGGGGCTTTTCGGTAAAACAAAAAACCAAAAAGAGGTAAATTTACACTCTACTAATTACGCAGAACACAAATACACTAGGATCATTAAAGTATGACTAATTTCATAATATGTGCCCACCTAACAGAACCTAACACCACGATGAGTGAATCACTATTTTACATTTTTTAACTAACCTACAATTGTAGGGTTTTCCACGAGACTACTAATTTAGGATTTTAGGGATTTAAAGGCACCGTAAAACACACCAAAAGAATATCAATTTACTCACCTAGGTAGATGGCTGGTATAATTCCTCTGTCAACGGCCCATTCAACCTTACCTCATTCAGCGAAACACCATGTTCCACTAAAACTCCACAAACGCGATTGTTAGGCACTGAAGTACTCGTTCAAAGCCGAATATTACTCACTAACACTTGTTCATAGGCGAATATAATGCACAGAAACACTCGTTCTTGCTTTCTCCGTTTTAAATCCGCCGGATTAGGAAGACGAGAATCATGCTGGCAAAGGTGCAATGGCTACTGACCTGCTTAAAAATTTGACCGTTAAAATGCCCGTAATGACACCCTTAAAATGCCCGTAATGACATCCGTGGCTGCTAGGTAGCGTCGGATCAGTAATGCGTGGCCATTAATAATGGCGATCGACGTAAACAGACCGGCCAAACTGCTCGTACATTTCACAATTTTGTTAAAAAAATTTTAATATGTTCTACTTATTTTAACATGACCCCCTCCTAAATATGAACAAGGTAAGCTGTGCAGAACTCCTTAATGCTACTTTTGTTGGTCTAGGACGTTTCGTTCAGAAAAGCCCCTAAACTGCATAATTACCTCAGTCACATTTACATTTTATTGGCAATGAATTATCTTGGTTAAAAAGTGAGCAATATTTGATTTAAAATTCTGAGTTATGAAATGTTATAATTTTCTTATGCAGCTTATTTACAACTTGACGAGTGCTTGCTTGTGACAATTACATTTTGAACAGGGCCAAACTATTAGGCCTAAAGTTATTGTAATGATGATAAGTGATTACAAACACTGAATGTATGGACCTGGATAGGTGCACTTTTATAATTTTTCCAATGGCTCTTCCACAGTATATAAAATGAGGTTTGTTTTTGTCCCTTCTAAGTATAAATTGTTTCTATGAACATCAGGTACAAATGTGCACGAGGGCTCACTAGCATGCTACAGTCGAGCAACTCACTGTCCAGACTAACCAGGAGACTACCAGACATACCAGATGTCCCAAATTAATGTTTACACTCTTTGAATGTTAATAATGGAGAAACTATCAATGAAAATCTGATGGGAATGNGAATTTGATACTGTGCCAGAGCACCACTGTCACATGTAACAAAGACACAGTTATGTGACAAGTTTGAGAGGGACAGAACTGTGTGTCATGTGAAGAAAAGAGTTTAGCAGTGAGAGAATGACAACAGATGAAGGAAGTGTGGGGACTGTGTTGCACACATTCACGCATTCCCCTGGGAAGTTGAGGTCCATACTGCAAGCTGTACATGAGTCAAGTGTCGGTAAACCAAGTGTCTATCACATTTTAAAGCAAATACCCTGAATTTCCATGTTACTTCAAGTTATGAATGAAGAAGGCCCAGATAAGCATATTATTGCATTCAATCCTAGTTTACAACTCGCGGCATTAAGGCACTGTTCTGGCCGCCTTATCACTCCCCACAACATACATATTGCCAACCTGCCCAACATTAATGCCCTTCTGTTCATCCTGAGTACAGAACATATATTTCCCCTTAATTTTATAATACTACAAAGTCTTTTAGTTTGCTATATAGTCATTTTGTTCTCCTTGAGCTCATGACCCTGTGCTACTGCAGCAGGGGCGGCTCTTGTCGATGGGCGCGGGGGCACTTGCCTTCCCAAATAAAATTTAACATGCCCCAGCAAATAAGTGCTCTTTTATAGATCTTTCTTTCATAATTTACATGTAAAAGTAACATATTTGGTCATTAAGTTCTGTACCACTAGGCTGTAAATAGTGTCTCCTTACTTTAGGTGCAGTTTTTTTTTTTCCTCTCTGCTTTGGGGCACAGACGGTCTGTGCCCATGCTGCTGTATATTTTCTCCTATTCCACGAATGCGCACGGAAGTATCTGTAGTCTCCTTTTTCTACCATGTTATGACACAACTTTGGACGAAAGTAGTTTTCTGGATGCTTAGACTTGAGTCACAGACTGACTAGCAACACGGGAGGTTGGGACAGCACCATGGTGTCAGAGGGTCACATGCACCAATCAGCATATCCTTATCCTAAGATACTAGTTGGGATAGCGCAATTGTAGACAGGGCTTTACTAAACTTACATGTAACATGCCGTATTTATTCAAAAAACACAGTGTTAAAAATTTTTAGGGTACCAGTTAGTGTATCACGACAGGCATGAAATTGAAAATCTTGGTCCTCCGACGCCACAACTTATTATAACGCGAACCTATCACACTCAAAAGAGAAAGTATACCTAAATGTATGATTTGAGTTTTAAAAAAATCCATTAAACCATTTGGTTTGCAGGATACGATGATAAAACTGTGTTTTATTTTTTGTGTTGTATTCTTTTTGGTTCTGACGATAAGTGAGTGACTACAGGTGTTGTCGGCATAAAACTTTTGGATGACAAGATAGAAAAAATACTAAGGGAACAAACTGTATTTGCAAAATAAAATGAAAATGGCAATGCTGGGGCAGGTAGAAATAAGAAATCAGTTAAACGAAGTATACAGAAGGTCAGTTAAAAACTCAATGACAATGAAAATGTAAAAATTATATGTACATAATTCTTACAGTAAAATAATGCAATACAATTTGTGGATTTTTTTTTTTTTTTTAGTCGGGTCTTTGATATTATGAGGAAATTACTAAAAGTGAAAACCCGGGTGTGTTTAGAGGTTTGTTAGTTCGTTGCATCTTCAATAAAGTATTATATTAATTTTTAACTTTGTACCCTCCTTTGAAATTCTTCCTGGAGCCGCCACTGTGTTGCAGAATCTTCAAACCCTCTGAATAGTTCTTAATTGTGAATGTCTGGAGAGAGTGAATTGTCACCAGGCAATGATCGTGGAGTTGTCTCTGCAGATGACAATGATATAGCTTCGATTACTGGCCAGGGCTGACACAGTCTGGATGCGAGTCATTTCTGTGGTTCACTTGGACAGTTCTGCCTGGATGTGGATCTCTCACCTGTCCACTCTGCGCAGCTCCTTCCCTCTGGCATTGGTGGCTCCGCCCTCCTGAGTAGCTAGTCTATGTGGCGCCTGCGTGCTAGACCATCACTGCATGAACTGGCGTATGTTACAGGCCCTTCCTTTACTGTGACCACCTCAGGACTCAATGTTGTAGCTCCAGTGTAATTCCTGTAGAGTACTGGATCACCAACCTCCAAGCTCCTTATTCTGTCCGAGGCTTTACCCCTTTCGTAATCCTCCTGTGCGTGGATCTTGTCCAATATTGTACGTAATGGCCTACCCATTAAACTCTCTGCTGGTGTATTGTTAGCAACAGTACGTGTGGTGTGGCACATAGAGGAAACAACATACGGAGCCAATCTTGTTTGCCAGTCCACACATTTAAGTTTTTTAAGCTTGCCTTTTACTGTCTGCGCCATTATTTCTGCTTGTCCAATGGTGGATGGTGGATGGTGGAATGGTGTACATAGTAGCTTTATTCCATTATTTTTTAGAAACATCATCATCTCTGCAGATATAAAAGCTGTGCCATTGTCGCTTACAATGCATGGTGGTAAACCATGAGAGCTGAAAATGTCTCTAAGCTCTCTAATAACAGCAACAGAGTTAATACAAGGTGCCTTCCTGACTTGTGGCCACTTGGAATAGGAATCTACCACAATGAGGAACACTTGCCCTTGAATAGGGCCAAAAAATCTATATATAGTCTCACCCAAGGTTTTGCTTCAGGACTCCACTTTTGCATGATTTGGCATTATCCACACTGTTCAGTCATCATTTCAATGGCTGCATTCATCTTAAGCCACCACATGTAGCTTCGAGCTAATGCCTTAGACCAAACAATGCCATCATGAACTGCATGAAGCACCTGCAAAAGCTATCCCCTTAACGAAGATGGGACAATCACTCTGCTAACCCACAAGAGGCACCCTTTGTACACTGACAGCTCCTACCTACACACATAAAATGACTGAAGTTGCACTGGAACGACTTCATCTCGCCAGCCCTGGCATTTTCTACATTTCACTTCTGCCAGAATATGATCCACCTCTGTTTCCTGTGCTATTTGTGCTGCATCAACTGGTAGGTCTGTCGTTGCTTCTAACGTCACCATTCTTTGATGGAACTGTGGCAAGTGAAAGTTACAGTACCGTGTTGCAAGAAAGCATTGTGCCAGCTTTTCACCAACTCTACCCAGATGACAAATGCTTTTTTTCCAGCAGAACAGTGCAACGATATTAGATTTTTATATGCGAGGAACTCTGAAGAATGCTGTGTATGCCACAAAGCCTTGGACACTGGATGCCATGAGATACGTGATTATGACCACCTGTGAATCCACTCCAATGGAAACTGTAGCTACTGTTTGTAGTTCTATTCTACAGCATTGCAGACAGTGTCTTGCAGGTGATGACGGATATTTTGAACCATTTTAACTCATCAGCATTTGCACACACTGAATGATGTTCTTATAGCATCAAATACAAGCAGTCCCATCAGATTGTCTTTAATAGATTCTCTTTTACTCCTGTTCAAAGTGTGTCCCAAACATCCTGTATGTCTAGAATGACAGTTTAGTGAATCCTGTTATGTATGGGACTTTGAAGCAGACAAGTGGGTACTGTACCCACGCTGATGATAATTTATTGGNACCCTGTTATGTATGGGACTTTGAAGCAGACAAGTGGGTACTGTACCCACGCTGATAATAATTAATTGGTGGAAATGGCTTCAATTTGCATGACAAAATCAGTATTAGTTGGACATTGGAGTGTAAAGTGAGGTACATCCGAGAACAAGTACTTTCCAACGACTATTGGAAGAACACAATCTGGTTGTGGCAGCATTATGGTCTGGGAAATGTTTTNGAGAACAAGTACTTTCCAACGACTATTGGAAGAACACAATCTGGTTGTGGCAGCATTATGGTCTGGGAAATGTTTTCTTAGAACTGTTTGGCTTCACTCATACTCCTTGAATGCATTCTTCACTGATTTAATCATCTATCCATCCTTGAAAATCATGGACAACCCGTACATGTTAACTGTCCTCTCTGGGATGGATGGGACATGTCATATGGCTAGAACTGTCTGGAAGTGATTGGAGAAACATGAGACCAAGGTTTCCAAGTGCTTCCCTGACCTCCTAATTTCCTGGACTTGAACCCAACTGATCACTTTGAAACCACCTTGCTCATCATGTTTGTTGTATGGATCCTCTACCAAGCACCCTTCAGCAGCTGTTAAATGCATAGTAGTCTGCATGGCTTCTAGATTTCCTTGGCAATCTACCAGCATCTCATTGAATTACTACTGTAATTTAGCTGTTGCCTGTGCAGCACAAGGTGGATATCAGTGGTGGATACACGGGTGGGTTGGTGGGGGGGGTGCTAAGTGGCTTGAGCCCCTGTCTTGGAGCTTGATTTTATACTGGATAAAATTATTCATTAAACTTGGTACATTGTTAGTACTGTAGCTTCAATAAATACACTTAGCAGAGTAACATAAGAATTTTAAAAACAAATTCAGATGGCAAATTTACCAAGTACTGAGATTTATATGTAGCATTTGACGTGACCAAGCTTGGCTACGGCGAAAAAGCCAACTTGATCCGCGGTGTTCCCAGAGTTGTGAAGTGATATGTATGTGCCCGGCGCCACAGCTCTGCAGTGATCTGATGAGATGTAGGGTCGTTCGGTCGACGGCCTAGGGGCTCTGGTAAACACTCCATCATGCACACGATGCCGAGAGTGTAGGCCACCTCGCACGCCTTACTTAATTATAAATAATAAAGTGGTGCTGGTTGTTAAGGTATTTATTGCCCCGCTATTGTACACACAACTAAACACAACAAGACACATGGCCTGAATGGCCCGGAACTACGAGCGACCAGGTGGTCTTATAATGTGAAGCTCGAAATGCACTTTACGATTCCCGATAAATAATAACGTCGCTCTCCCCTCGACGCTATGCAAGTCAAATAATAAAACAGATGAAAATAATGATTCAAAATACTATGGATGTGACTAGATACGATTCGACTGATGATGTCTTTGCTAGGGCTTCTGCGGAGCGAGAGAGCTTAACATCCGGGTCCGTTGAAGTCCTGACGAATACTGGGGGAAGCGTGCGCCGACTTTCGCCACCTGAGCGCAGCCGACGCCATGCGGTGAAACGATGAAACACAATATACGCTGAAAGATGATTATGGGATGGAAAATGATATGAACTAAATTAACATAAGAAAACATAATTACCCTTACACTAATACATAATAAAAATGATTACATTATTCCTAAATGTTTGTATTGCACCAGCCACAGTACTGCCAAATGTAGAATGTCACATGTCTCTGGCTGGGCAGACTGTCTCCGATGACAAAACAAATTATTAATTAACTATACACTGACGCTATTAACAAATACACTGAATAAATAAATTAGAACACTAATGCACATGTACTCGTTCCCACAAGCCTGTCGGTGTGGTGCGTCCTGTGTGGACATGCTGCAGCAGTCACAGTGGGCAAAAAGGACTCGTGAACGTGCAGTTCACATCACATTAAAACTTAATAAGTGTTGGTAAACATGTGTCTTGAACGTAATGCACAGTGTCCATCACCTCAAGTAGCCCCCTCCTTAATGGATGTCTAGATCCGCCACTGGTGGTTATTCAAGATATTAGTGTTGAATATTGTGAAACCTATCTATTTTCTTGGGCTCCATAACTTGTATCACAATTTGAAAAAATTATATCTCACATAAAGTAAAGATATAAATATGAAATATCTCACCTTCAAAAAGACTTGCAGATACCTTCAGTAAAACAAACTATGTTGAGAACTTATTGAGTTTCAATTAATGTCCATCAAGGGCTACTCAGTCTGCCTGATTTTCTTTTCCCAGCACTTACGGTGAAGCATCATATATGGGCAGAGGTTGCAGAGAGGGTAATGAGGGAGAACTGGATTGGTAAGGAAAAAACAGGAGGTAGTTTCGCTGTGAACAAAATAATATTAATGTCCAGGTGCTTTTGATTTATATTTTAAAAACCTCATTGTGTTGTACTTAACTACTTTGCTCACTTGGCTCTCTGTGTCACACCCACCGGTCAGCTCCAGCACACATTTCTCGAGGCTCCCAGTTCCGGACTTGTACTCGGATTTCACTCCAGATACCTGGTCAAGTAGTGTACCTTTTTTTGCTCCACGTAGGGCTGCATCGTACATTGTCAGCCCACCCATTTACATGGAATCAAATAGGTATAAAAAGGGAGGGGGAGGGAAAGAGGGATATTTCCCTTGTCAAGAAACAATTGGGCATCGTGAGCCAGTAACCCTCACACACCAATTCACACCTGGTGGATCTGAAGGTAGTTCCTATTTCCATGAAACCCTCTCGTCCGCACCCCTTGCCCAGAGACTGGGAACAGCATCAGCACATTCTGAGAGGACTGAATGACCACGCTCCAGTAAGTATTGTCTCATGAAACTTTCTCATCTACACTTCCTTGCATAGAGGCTGGACATGGTACAGAGAGTTCTGAGTAGCAGGTTGGCTGCACTGCTCTAAGGATCATAACAATATGACACTCTCAGATGCAAAAAGTGAGGGAAGAAATAGGCAGCAAAGATAATAGGTCTATCATGACTAACCAGTCCCTTTTATTGCTCAAAAGGCACCCTCCCAGCCAAGGCACAGAGCAGACTTCTAAGCTTCTCCTCAAAACTCTTCTAATGCATGTACTGACAGCCCGAACAGTTCTCAGAAACTCACAACTGCAATCCAGGCAAACTGCAGTGTCTGCTGGTTTGCACTTTCAACACACTGTCTTCCACTGAATTCACTTTGCCTTATATACACATCTGTCAGGGTGGGTAAGGTGCGAGCAAGAGGCTGTCTGCACACATGAGNCTGAATTCACTTTGCCTTATATACACATCTGTCAGGGTGGGTAAGGTGCGAGCAAGAGGCTGTCTGCACACATGAGGGAACTCCTGGCACATCTGTCTTGTTTCTGCAGACATAGCATCCAACTCCCTTGCACCCCTGCCACTCACCTGAACCATTGCAGGGGCACCAAATTGTGGCTACCTGCTGCCACCATGTATGCCCCATCATCTCACAATTTAGCATACTGCCGGCCAAGGTTTGAATCCCAGTCCCCGCCGGACACCCAATAGCCCACCTTACATGATCTAATGACGTGAGAGGTGTCATTGTTTACCACAGGACCCACAGTGACCAACCTGGTTAGAGCAATTGTTTTAANGATCTAATGACGTGAGAGGTGTCATTGTTTACCACAGGACCCACAGTGACCAACCTGGTTAGAGCAATTGTTTTAAGAAATCTTTGTTTAACCTAGTTAGTGACTGGCAGTTTTCTCAGTGTTTAGCGTGCTACATTGTGAATGTCAAGTCACTAATATGTTCTTGTTTCAGAACTCAGTATGCAAGTTTGTGACCAGTATGTGGCAATACTCCAGATTGGCCAACTACTCTTGGATACTCATGGAAGGGCTGTACCTACATAATCTCATATTTCTTGCCCTCTTCTCCGATACGAGCTCCATCACTCTCTACATCATTCTTGGATGGGGTAAGAGACAACAGTTGTGCAGAGTGAGCGAGTGCGGTGGTAACACACTGGGCTAGCATTGAGTAAGACTCTGGTTTGATTTTCAGTCTAACCATTCTAAGGTCAGTTTTTCATGTTTTATTTTTGAAATTCACTGTAGGTGATTGCTGGGAAGGTTCTTTAATACAGGCCATGGCTTGTTCCTTTCCTGCTTCTGAATGTCTGAACTATTAGTTACATATCTGATAACTCCACTGCCAACAAAAGATTAAGCTGTAAATAAATAAAAATAAATATACCAGTTAATGGGTTTTTTTGCTAATTAGTTTTTATTCAGAAAAAATATTAGAAAAATGAGTTGATATGACCTATTTACCCTATTTATACTGTTACAAGATGCCAGAAGGGCGTATCCAAATTAGTGAGGGATGGAAGTCTTAATAAAAATAAAAGAATTACATTTTATTTTTAATTTATTCACACAACTGTTATTTGCAACATTAAACTATCTAGCTCCCTTATTACTCTTGTTTTTCTCAGAGAGTGTGATATTTAATGTCTAACTCAATTTTAATTAAAGCCGTCATCAATGTGTGTCTACATTACCTACAGTCACTTAATTCACACACACCATTTACACATATTCAGTCTGTCTGTTCCCATCATTACAAATTCAGGCATCCAGTTCAATAATCCCACACGTCAGTTTCTCTCCACTGTACTGATGCTTGCAGTCTGGAGACTTCACTCCCACTGGTCACTCTCATCACTACTCATGACTTTGCTGGCTCATTACGTCGCTGTCTTCAAACACCTGGTGCTTAAAGTCACACAATCCTCCAAACTAAACTGTCAGCTCGAAGGCCTGTCGTGGCTTAAGTAGTCTCACTAGCCCGATCTAGGTTTCCTGCACCCCAAGTTATGCTGAGAGAGGTTAGGGCAATGACCGGGACCTTCTTGAAAAGATAACCCCATAAATTATATCCGCAGAAAGTCAGGAGCGGTACGTGCGGCGGTATGCTTTTGAAAATCTCAGTGTGCTCCTCAGGTTACTAGTCTGGCTTTCACACACACTCCTTTGCTCGCTCGTGCAGGATGAGTCAAGGGAAGTGATGCACAGCAACATGTAACAATATTAATAAAAGTCATATATTTTCAACTGTGATATAGTTAAAATTAATTATTTGCCAACATACAAACATTAGTTTGTATGTGTAAAACTATTCTAAAAATTTGTTATAACATTTGAAATAAATATATTACAGTGCAGAAATAAACCATTACGTATTGTTGTAAAAAAATAATTGAAACTTTCTCAGATGCAGTAACACTTGATTTTATTAGAAGGTTCATAGAATAATTACAAATATTAGCTTATATGTATTATACATAGTGTTGCATTCCAGACGGTAGCAATTCTGAGAATTTTTGTTCATAAAATGTATGTAGAAAATTATTCTATTTTGTAATGAATAATATACACTTCTCCTCTGAAAGATATGCCAATAAAATCTGCAAAATGTTTTCTGAAGGGTGATCACTATCTTTGCGAAATAAAAAAAAAATTAGTAATTTTTACAATTGGATAAAATTTGATTGTTATTTTTAAATGTATTCTGCCATTTCTTGATGTCTAGGAAAATCCGACCCATCTGTTCTTTGTTAAGAAATGAAAAAAATTCACATGATGGGTACTTTGTTGGTACATTGCAACCACAAGAAGAAATTATTTAAGAAAATTATATTCAGCAAGTAATTTCATGTATGCAGCTAAAGAAACAAATACAGAAATTAATATCACAGAGAACAAGATAATTGTTACTAATAACATAATTTAATCTCCAAAAAAATAAGTGTAAAAAAAAAACAAGTCTACACTTTAGTAAAATAAAACATTAAAATTATTTTAGGCATGCTAGATTTGCACTGCTCAAATATTGGTGCCATTGAAATTTATTAAGTGCATTTAATTTAAAGCAGAACTTAAAACATCTTGTACAACAATTGATAAGAGCAGTAAGTATTTTGTTTTTTCACTGATATGCTTACTTTATTGTTACTAATACACATTTTTGTAGATTTATGATATACTTAACTTTATCGTTACTAAAATACAATTTTCTTGATTTATTCATACATGTAAGCTTATACTTTTCACTTTTTATCTCAACTGAATTATGTGTCACACAGTTTGGTTTCACTGTGTAACAATATTCAACATTTCGACACATCTGAACACATATCATCTGCTTAGGTGTGAGGGATGATTACCATTCCCTGGCTATGCCTCTACATCACAAACTAGTCTTGAGCAGATAGAGAATATTACTACTTGCTTTGCTAACCCCAGTGCTGATAAAATTGTATTTAACACACGACACATTTTTTTGTACTTTCAGGTCTGCCAGTTCTCTTTCTTCTGCCATGGGTCGGTTTAAGAATTGGATTAAACAACCACTTGTGTTGGAATACTAATGAAACCATGCCATTTATCTCCTTCATAATCGAAGTTCCCATCACAGTATCTGTCTTGGTAAGTAGCAATTATGCTTTGCTTATTTCACCAGAATTACAACTTTTGTTATTAAGTTGGAGACAAATTGTTGGTCTTCACATACCTCAAATATTAATCTGAAACAAAGTTAATAAAAGAGGAATAAAAAAAAATATGTATTCAATTAAAACTATTAAAAATATTCAAAATTGTTCAGTAGTGCTAATTTTAATACATAATATGTTGTTTTAATAATTAATGTTTACAGGCTGAAACATTATTAATATCTGTCTTTGTCCCCACAGATTAACACCATCTTCTTCTTGAACATTGTTCGTGTGCTGCTTCACAAGATAAAAGCCACTTTTGTGGAGAAGCCTCAAACATACAGGTTCCGAATTTTCAGTAATTTCAAAGTTGTTAACTTTATTACTATCTACATTACCAGCTAGCTTGACTCTAAAAGTTTGTGCTACAGTGCAACCTCTAAAGTTGAGGTCATCATAGCATTACCTTCAGATCATGAGGTTCCAGGCTCAAATCCTGGGTGAGTCACATGTGTGTTATATTTAGATGGCAGTTTGGGTTGGTCCAGTTTCTAAGCAATCTCCATTCATCCCAAAATAGATTTTAGGCATAAAATAAGGCGGTTTTAATCTGCCCATTAAAATAAATACATTTCTGCTATACATTAAGAACAGAAATTTTTCATGGGTTGGTTCTTGTACCATAGATCTGTAAACATTCATACATATGCACAAATTCTTATTTGTACAATATTTTTTAATGAAAAATATGATAATGCGCAACTAGGCTACTAATTACATTACTAAAAGGTAATAAATACCATACTTGGGAAAGATAAAAAAACTATCTAACTGATTAAATTTAGAGCAAGAACAAGTTAACTGATTAAAGTAATAAGTTAAAATCCATGAAAATTAACTGATAAAAGTTTAAGTTAAAACTAAATTAACTGATTAAAGTTAAAAGTTAAATAACAAAAATTTTACAGTTAAAATAAAGTATCAAAAAAGTTTTTCGTCAATGTTTATTCAAAATAAAAATCTTTATATACAGTCTCAGAAAAAATTACCACAACTTGGTTAACTGATGCCGAATCAGATAGGCCTACCAATCAAAATGATGAATTAACAATCTTGTACAAAACCATTTGAAATAAAACTTCTAAAATAAACTCTTATAGCACAACTTAACACGAAACCAGACCAGTGCCATGACTACAAAAACAATCTGAATGTGCATGCCCCACCAGGACCATCAACTGAGCAACTGTGATTTTTGAGTAGTGAAAGATTGTATCAACAGATTGCGATGGTTTAATCTCGCCTACCTAACAATCGCGTTGCATGTGACTAACTATGATCTTCAATTCAGTACATGACGTCAGTGTATTGATCTGTATATCGTGATGTGCAACTCTTCGGCTGTCAAATTAGTTGCATATTTTTTAGAAATTTGTCAAGAATAAATGGCATTTGCATATATTTCGTTGTCATCTTCTGCCTCCTGGTGATTGCAAAGTTAACTAACGTTAGTTTTAATCGTTAACCAGATATTTTAATGACTTAAAGATAGTTAGTTTTAAAATTAACTAATAAGTTAAAAATTACACACTTTTTAACAACTAATTTTAAATGCTAATTTTTTTAATTGTTAATTGTACTGGGGATGGACACACATACACAAAGTCGGACAAACACATTTTCCACACAGATGCATGGTAGCAATGATTCACTGGCTTGGCAAGTCTTGCATAGAAGTTGCGTGCATCGGCTGAGAGAGGGTGTTGTAGATGTAGACCTCTTCCTCGATCTGCAGCATAGCAGGTGGTTAGTTCGTGGTGGGGGTGAACTGGTTCAGGTATTGCTTCTGATGACATTGTGTGGCCTTGATGCCGGTCTCCCACTGCTGCTGGCACTGAGCTAGGTTGGATGGTCTGGCAGAGTCATCTCCCATTGTTCTCCAGGGGTAGGCAACTCATGGTCTTGGTTGGGGGCATCCAGCATCTCTCCCACTGCTGCATTCACTTGCTACCACTTGCATTCTACTGTGCATGATCATCCCACACAAAGTTGCAGCTGCACCGTAAGTTCCTGGCTGTGGCATTCAGCAGGTTGGCACATGGGTGGTAAAAGGAGATTGTACACTACTGAATTTTGATGTTACGACATCAATGTTGCCAATGTCACCCTATGAATTGATTTCCATTATCAGTCAGAAATGTTTGTGGGTAACACCAGCACTGGAAAAATGTATTATTCAGGGCACAGATGGTTGGCATTCTAGTGTCGCCTTTTACATAAGCCTCAATGCATCTACTGAAGAAATCAGTCACACCAAAATAATGTATGTTGGCTGGGTGGTGTTGGGTTAAGGGAAGTTTTGAGGGGCGGTGAAACACATTGTTAGGCATATTGTGGATTTGGATACCCGACTAGGCGCCAGACAGACACCGTCGGCAGGCAGTGCCAATTGTTGCTACTGGTGATCTCATTGTACGGCGGGCCGTTCGCCCTGACATACGCAATTCCTTGGTGAAATGTTGGAAGAGCCCCTAATTCCTGATACATACATGAAAAATACTGTGGGCCTATTCAGGCTGACTCACATGCCTTAAACTGTAAAAGCTCTGAGTTGAGCATACTGGCTATTAAGTAATTTATGTGAAACTGGGTGAAGGCGGGTTATAGGGGACCCATACCCCGAAACGCCCAAAGGCAGTGCATGAAATAAAATACATAAAGTCTAAAAACTTGCATGTAATTATTCTTGCACAGAAACACTTACATCACCCTAGGTGAACACTTTATACAGACTCTGGTCTGCAGCCCGCCAGATAGGCAAGACTGCGAAAAATACACATTTGTGCATAAGAGTGAATTATTGGTGCATTAAGCTTCCCCGGGCGATGCTATTTTCCCGGGGAAGAAGGGTGGCATTTCCGGGTGCAGAAATAACAGGTTCCGGTACATTACATTAGACTATTACAGTTAAAGATGATTGGTGCAAAAACATGAAGGCGACGCAGCGCTTGCCGACACCTTGAGACACTCGATGGTGACTGAATCTGGCGAGCACATGCGGTGGTAACTATGGCGGCACACGGCTCGCCCTGCGCTACTTTCTGCTTGCCTGTAACTTGCAACAATTAAAAGGATACAAACAATTGCATGACAAATTAACAAAATAGATACATAAATATTACCTGAATAAAAACAGTTACAATTTACACTTGGATGGTATGAAATGAGGGTGAAACAATTCAGGTGAAAAATACGTGAATTTGACAATTACAAAATAAAAACCCTGAAATGCTCTGAACATTCCCACTCTTAGTGTGTCTTTCTTTACTTTCAAATACTTGCTTTGAAATTGCTCTACAAATTATATATGCTGGGTTTGCGATAATGCACCCTTGCCTTTCACCTTGGCGTGGTTGGGAAGGGGGGCGGGGAGCGGCATGCGGTTGCACTGCACTGCTCTCGTGGTGCACTCTAGCTACACCAGTGCCGTTGATGCACGGTGTGGCAAACGGTCTGGAGGGCAGGACGCCATCCTGCGTCAACCACTAAGAAGCATTTGCCCCTTGAAGTACGAGAGTAGGTGTTCATCAGGTCTACTGCATTATCACTCACTCGCATTCATTGTTGTGATAGCACTATTTTCTGTCACCAAACTTTGCATTTCCGTAGCATATTATGTTTTTACCCCCATGTTCGACAGATGGTACTTCACTACCCCACCCCCCTTCAGAAGACTTGCCTCCATCTGCACATACAATCGGCAGTTTGGATCAACATGTAAAAACCCACAAAACTCACAGAATTGTGCATTAAAGTTTTTGAATGCCATCTGTGCTTCTGTTGTCCAATGAAAATTGATGTAGATAGCCAGTTTTTTCTGTGTTTTTTTTTGGGGCTCAGCTTCCACAACTTTCTAAAGGTGTTAGGGATTTGTGATGTTCTCCACACACCATGTGACCGAGGAAGTCCAGTTCCGTCTAGCCTTTAAAGAATTTGCAAGGGAATTTGTAAGGGACACCAAGTGGTAGGTTGCGAGTCACTAACACTTGGCCAAGGTGAAGCATGTGCCCTTCCCTGCCATCTAAATGATGATATCATCCAAGTAGGCCGAGCAGTGACGACTTCTCTTACCAGTCCTTTTAACACTTGGGCCATCATATATTGAAATTTTGGAGGTACAAACTTTGGCCAGGAATGCATCATGCAAAACTGGAAGCGCCTCCCCTCTGGTGTTTTAAATGTATTTTTTTCATGATCTTGTGGGCAAATGGGAACCTACCATTAACTAGACTTTACATTAATCGTGGAAAAAAAACCAGTTGCTTGTTAGCTAGCTACCAAAACATCTATACATTTATTTGGGTCAATAGGGTGCTGTCACCAAGCTCAAAGACCTGAAGTTCACACAAAAATGCACAATCCTTCTTACACACTTATGCAACATGAAAATTGTAGTAATTTTTGGACAGTTCAATAACACCTTTCATTAGCATCTCATAGACTTTTTATCATTATTCTCAGTTCCTCAAACCTGTACTCTCGTGGTCCCATGTTCTCTCTCAGCAAAAGGAAAGGCATGTTCCTTGGCTGTTATGGCATGGAGCAGGTCTGAGAATGTGAACACATCTCTACATTCACTAAGCACTTTTTGGTGTCCTCATGGTATATATCTACCATGTTTGGTGAAAACTAAAAAACTATGCAACCTTTCCCAAAGCAGTCTTAACCAACACAGGATAATTGGCTTGAGTCAAACTTGAATCAAGCTTGTCATGACAAGCCTGTAAACTTGCATCAAGCTAGCTATACTAGCAAACAAGTTTGAATCAAACTAACTAGTCTCTGCAGGTCAAGCTTGTAGCAAGATTGACTAGTAAAACTTGCCACAAGCTTGCCTTGGCAACCTACAAGCATAATTCAAGCCATCTGCAAGCTTGCCATCAGCAAGTATGTGCCAGTCATGAGAAATTTGTCCTGAGTAAAGCTTGAATCATACATGATATAACAAGCTTGCTTGTCAAGGTAAATTCAAGTCAAATAGCAAGCTTACCACAAGCTTATATACTATCTGGGAAAAGTCAATGATTATTTTTCTATGTTGTTTGCTGCTCACAGCAGTCTTAAATACACTGAACATTATTATGCTGCACCTTTTTGTTGAAACCAACACTTTTAAGGGTGAGAACAAAACAACCAATGGCCAAACCATATTGGCCTACTTAATACATTGCACCACTCTCTCTTGCACAAAATTGCACTAGACAGCCCTTGAACACCAAAACCTCGCCATGTGGTTGAGATATGGAGAGTCGGCTGGAGTGGTGGCCTCTATCCCACAAAGGCTGGCTAGACATCCTGCACGTGGTGTGCAAATGCATGAGCGTATGTTCTATTTGGGTTTGTTTGTATGCAGTCGTGTGTGTTTTGGTTTCAGGCATGAAAAGGGAGAGAAAGTATAACACATGGTGAACAATGCCAATAGCTGGTATGTTTTTCTCAGGGTATTCCTGTAGTCACCATCATATCATTCTGTCTCTTCTCTGCTGGTTACGTTACTTCTCTTCATAAACTTTAGGGATGACGGCCAACCTTCAAATTCTCTCTTTGTGAGGGCCGCCTGAAGGCAAGAGTCACCTTACCCATTGCTGCTCCCTACCACAAATATATTTAGCACCCAATTTCTAAGTGTAACAATTCAANCCAATAGCTGGTATGTTTTTCTCAGGGTATTCCTGTAGTCACCATCATATCATTCTGTCTCTTCTCTGCTGGTTACATTACTTCTCTTCATAAAATTTAGGGATGACGGCCAACCTTCAAATTCTCTCTTTGTGAGGGCCGCCTGAAGACAAGAGTCACCTTACCCATTGCTGCTCCCTACCACAAATATATTTAGCACCCAATTTCTAAGTGTAACAATTCAANGCAAGAGTCACCTTACCCATTGCTGCTCCCTACCACAAATATATTTAGCACCCAATTTCTAAGTGTAACAATTCAAAGTTTACTGTGTGGTTAATTATGATCCTTCAAGATCCCTATAATGGTCTGAAAAAATTATGCATTGCAGTGTAGTGAAAACTGCCGTTGCATGGGAATTTCCTTGCAGCAGTACTATTTCATTACTTTCATTTTTGTCATAACTGATGCCAAAAAGAGCAATGGGGCACATTTTACTGTGTAGCTTTCCTCCCTCATTCTAAGGCAAAGGGGCCACGGTGGTGTAGTGGTTAGACTACTCGCCTCTCACCTAGGCTAACCGGGCTCGATTCCCGGATTTTTGCATGTGGAAATCGTGCCAGATGATGTCACTGGTTGGCAGGTTTACTCGGGGATCTCCCGTTTCCCCTGCCCTTTCATTCCAGAGCCGCTCCATACTCACCTCGCTTCACCCTCATTGGCTCTCAAGACCTCGATGTTAAGAGCCACTCAAATCTCTTTACTCATGCACTCACTCACTCTATGGCAATTGCATGTGTGCATTCATAATACGTATGTGCTTTGCAATTCATTACGCATATTTTATTTTGTGCACTGTGCAGATAAACTGTAATAACACAACTGAACCTTTCAAATGCTGTTTCCAAAAGCCAATTATTTCCATTTGAATGACTCAATACCTTGTGTCTTTTTTGACACAATTTATGTGAATAACACCCTAAATATAGAGAATTTAGAAACCTGTATACTTTAATAAACTGTAATATCTGGAAGCTTAATACCAGTTTGTATATTTTTATTACAGAAAATGGGCCAAGTCTACACTAGTGCTAGTACCATTGTTTGGAGTCCATTACATCTTGTTCCTTGGAATGAATTGGATTCCTGAGAATCACAGGAATGCTTCAGCTGAAATTGTGTGGCTGTTTTGTGATCAGTTTTTCTCTTCCTTTCAGGTATGATGTGATACAATCATTAATTTCGTAATCATGTGAAATCTTAAGTACAATTTCTTGAAAAGAAATTAGCACTTCTCTTTCTCTAAGAGCCATAATTTAAACCACTGCTTTGAACAGTACAGATAAAATAGGTATTGTTACAGTTTTGGAGTCTCAAGGTGGTCCGACAACGTACCAGCCACACTATCAGAATAGCTGTTAAGTGAAANCCAGCCACACTATCAGAATAGCTGTTAAGTGAAATGCCAGAGCGCTTGTTAGCCTCAAACAGCTAACATGAGTGTGGACATGAGTTCTCACGGGTATGTGGAGCATTTGATCAGAGTGGCTGGTGGACATGAGCAACTAGATATTTTACACATGGTTACACCCCACACACCATTTCCCATGGGCAAGATTTAATGGTCTAAGTTGCTACATGACATAGTTAAAATTTCAACAAAAACATACATGCTGCCCAGAATAAAAAAAACTACCTGAACTGCCAATCTGGAACTGTGCTTATCCAAATGAGATTTAGTCCCGTGCGGTCTCCACTCACCAGGATGCACCTAGCCATCGGGGAACACCACGAATTGGATTGACAAATATATGAGTGAATTTGCATGTGGTGAGGCCAGACATGGGGGCTAACGCAAAATGTTCTAGAATTATTATAAGAGTGAACAGAAATGACTAGGTCGGTTAACTCAGAAAAGATGAAGTCCCACACAGGATGCACGTCCATCCCTCAACACTGCTGTTTCAGGACTGGCATCATGGCAGTCAGAAGGAGACTGCTTAGTTGTCCAACCGACAGTTAAAAAAATACACATAACAACACAATGCTTTTACACTTACATAAAACAGTTCCAAGCTATTTTGTTAGTTGATACCAGAAATTATAATTACACTTTTAAATAATTGAGCCTTGGTGGCTGACTGTGTGTGATGTTAGGAGGTCCGAGGTTAGATGACGTCACATGGCGCTCATGCGCCTGGTCACCATTGGTCTCGGTGACGTCATGTTTCTGTCAGGTGTTTTGGTGTTAACCACCTTCCTAACCTTAGCGACCTCTTGCACTGGCCACTCTCCCCTTACACTCTCTACATACAACCTGGGGTGTTCTCCGGGTGCTGCTGGATGGCCACCAGGACCAGACTAGGAATTAGNCTTACACTCTCTACATACAACCTGGGGTGTTCTCCGGGTGCTGCTGGATGGCCACCAGGACCAGACTAGGAATTAGGGGAGGCTGTGTAACGACAGTACTTACTTGCTTTACAAAATCTCTAGTTTTCATGCTTTTGGGTTTAAATTTTAACAGGTCCATTCAGTTACAAAAGGAGACTTAAAATAGTCTCTGCATCATTTTCAGGGATAACTTAATGTATTCTTGCAAGTTGTACGTTCCTAAAAAAAAAAGTGTTTAGGGAAGGAGACTGAATAAGTTATTTGCATCATCTTCAGGAATAACCTCTTGTGTTCTTCACAGATTGATTCAGTTTGGGAAGAAGATTAGTTTAGTAACACAGCTTATATGCAAAATACAAGCACATTATGGATCAAAACATAAACCATTTTTAGAGATTTAAGCCAAATACACCTTGTACAACAAATATAGAGGAGAGTCGGGTAGCCCCAGCCGGCAGATATCCCCGACCAGTGTTGGTTTCAAACAATCCTGTGCACATAGGTAAACACATAACACGCCACAACGACCGCAGAGCCATTTAGCNCCAGTGTTGGTTTCAAACAATCCTGTGCACATAGGTAAACACATAACACGCCACAACGACCGCAGAGCCATTTAGCAGTATAATTGAATCAACCCGGATGCGACCGCCGAGCGAACAACACGTTACAATCGTTCATTTACCTGTGTCTATATTGTGGTGTGCGCCGTTTACATTTTGAACTCTCCGTTATTGTTTATAAAATGTAAGTACGTCACCATGATTTATTGATTATCCTTTAAGATATTGATTCTAGTGTATAAGTTAGGTAAATAATTTAGGTTATCTTTATTGACATTGTTGATATTAAATAAAAACATAGAATGTGGCGGTTGGGTACCACCGGACACGATGTTGTCGGATAACCCCGGACATTTTTGGATGGAGAAATGTTTAGTTATTTTAATGTAACGTTAAAGCAAGTGTGTAAAATGTTGTTGTCTTTTGCAAAATTACTTCAAAAATGCCAAAATTCAAGGGAAGAATTACACATAGAGGAAATTGGGATGAAAATAAAATGAAACAGGCTATGTTATCTGTCCAGGAAAAAAAGACACCTATGAGAGAAGCAGCTGAGAGATATGAGGTGCCGAGAAGTACTCTTCAAGATCGGATCAAAGCCATCAGTAGTGGACAAGAAGCACAGTTCAAGCCAAAACTGGGGAGATTCTAACATCTTCGCCGTTCAAAAACGTGCTGGCAGAGAAAAAGACTGCAGCCAAAAAATTGAAAGCTGTAACCAATAATACTAAGGTTGCAACCAATAAAACCAAGGTTGCAACCAATAAAACCAAGGCTGCAACCAATAAAACCAAGGCTGCAACCAATAAAAACAAGGCGGCAGTTAATAAAATGAAAACAAAGAAGAACATTCAAAGTTTGGTTCAGCAACAAAGAGACCAGGGTACAGAATGCATCATTTGCGGAGAAACGTTTCAAGAAGACTGGATCCAGTGTCATAAATGCGAAGACTGGGCGAACGAAGCGTGTGTGGACATTGACCCTTCGGAGGAATACTACTGTTGTGATGTATGTAAGGCCAAAAAACGGTTCGGTCATCTTTAAATCTATGTCCGGGGCTACCCTCCAAAAATGTATCCACTGAAAATTGAAGACTGATTTCAAGACTTGATATAAGCTAAGATAATGAACCTATCAGATTGTTACTTAATTAAAGTTTTGAGAGATAGGTTGTATTTCAATCCTAGTATAAAAATAAAGAGTTAAGTCTGTTGAATTTCAAAATGTCATGAGTTTTATTTATGTGGACAGGGCTACCCGACTGTCCCCTACCTCAGGCTAACAGAAGTTCTTTAAAGCAAAATTCTTGCAAAAATAGTGATAAGACCATGTATTGAAAAGCGTAGAAAATTTTAGAATTATTTTCCTTTTCAGAATGGGTCAACATGGATAGGTTTAGAATTAACTGGAGTGAAATGCCCTATTTCAATGACAGATTATTTTTAACTGCATGACAGATAATGAACTAATGGTCTAAGGGTGTAAAATAGGGTGGTTGGAAACTCGAGATGAACTGGTCACCACCAGAGAGAACCTCCACAGCAACAATATTTGCCTCATTACATTAAAACCTGCACTGAGACATCTCTTTACATTACAGTAGTAGGAGCTCAAACTTGGAACCACAGANCATTACAGTAGTAGGAGCTCAAACTTGGAACCACAGATATTTAAAAGGTCTATCAAATAAAATTATTATTATTAATGTACATTTTGTACAAAAATTAAATGGAAAAAGAAACAGGTTATAAATCTAATGAATTACCACTGAAATCCAGTACTGATACCTGCTCTTTGGCTGAAGAAAATTCTGAAATATTTTCATATACAGATTCCTATATATCCATTGTTAACGACAGAAAGTGTGAAATATACACCTTTAGCATTTCATCCTCATGCATTACAACAATAAGCATCATAATATTAATGGTTTGTGAATCATACCATTCATTTATCTGCCCATCATACGAGGTAAGGTACCAAATCCCAACATTCANGTATTAATGGTTTGTGAATCATACCATTCATTTATCTGCCCATCATACGAGGTAAGGTACCAAATCCCAACATTCAGAAAGACAATAGAACCTCTTTAAATGCATTCTGTAGGCTCTCATCAACTTCTTCCAACATGATGACTGAACTTCTTTGAGGAGCTTATTTCATTTTGTAAAAAATACAATTTTATATTTTTGTTTTAGTTACAATAAGTAATTGCAGCATGAATGCACAAANTATTTCATTTTGTAAAAAATACAATTTTATATTTTTGTTTTAGTTACAATAAGTAATTGCAGCATGAATGCACAAATGTGCATGCACACACACATACATACGTGCAATTTTATATATAGTCAATTCCTGATCCGATAATCCTGGGAATAGCAACCCTTAAAAAAAAAACCCTTTTATGGGAAACTGCAACAAATATTGGTTAAAAAAAATTAAAAATTTGAAGGAAAAAAGGTAGAAAAATAGNAAGAAGCACAGTTCAAGCCAAAACTGGGAAGATTCTGACATCTTCGCCGTTCAAAAACGTGCTGGCAGAGAAAAAGACTGCAGCCAAAAAATCGAAAGCTGTAACCAATAATACTAAGGTTGCAACCAATAAAAACAAGGCAGCAGTTAATAAAATGAAAACAAAGAAGAACATTCAATGTTTGGTTCAGCAACAAAGAGACCAGGATACAGAATGTATCATTTGCGGAGAAACGTTTCAAGAAGACTGGATCCAGTGTCATAAATGCGAAGACTGGGCGAACGAAGCATGTGTGGACATTGACCCTTCGGAGGAATACTACTGTTGTGATGTATGTAAGGCCAAAAAACGGTTCGGTCATCATTAAATCTATGTCCGGGGCTACCCTCCAAAAATGTATCCACTGAAAATTGAAGACTGATTTCAAGACTTGATATAAGCTAAGATAATGAACCTATCAGATTGTTACTTAATTAAAGTTTTGAGAGATAGGTTGTATTTCAATCCTAGTATAAAAATAAAGATTTAAGTGTGTTGAATTTCAAAATGTCATGAGTTTTATTTATGTGGACAGGGCTACCCGACTGTCCCCTACCTCAGGCTAACAGAAGTTCTTTAAAGCAAAATTCTTGCGAAAATAGTTATAAGACCATGTATTGAAAAGCGTAGAAAATTTTAGAATTATTTTCCTTTTCAGAATGGGTCAACATGGATAGGTTTAGAATTAACTGGAGTGAAATGCCCTATTTCAATGACAGATTATTTTTAACTGCATGACAGATAATGAACTAATGGTCTAAGGGTGTAAAATAGGGTGGTTGGAAACTCGAGATGAACTGGTCACCACCAGAGAGAACCTCCACAGCAACAATATTTGCCTCATTACATTAAAACCTGCACTGAGACATCTCTTTACATTACAGTAGTAGGAGCTCAAACTTGGAACCACAGATATTTAAAAAGTCTATCAAAAAAAATTATTATTATTAATGTACATTTTGTACAAAAATTAAATGGAAAAAGAAACAGGTTATAAATCTAATGAATCACCACTGAAATCCAGTACTGATACCTGCTCTTTGGCTGAAGAAAATTCTGAAATATTTTCATATACAGATTCCTATATATCCATTGTTAACGACAGAAAGTGTGAAATATACACCTTTAGCATTTCATCCTCATGCATTACAACAATAAGCATCATAGTATTAATGGTTTGTGAATCATACCATTCATTTATCTGCCCATCATACGAGGTAAGGTACCAAATCCCAACATTCAGAAAGACAATAGAACCTCTTTAAATGCATTCTGTAGGCTCTCATCAACTTCTTCCAACATGATGACTGAACTTCTTTGAGGAGCTTATTTCATTTTGTAAAAAATACAATTTTATATTTTTGTTTTAGTTACAATAAGTAATTGCAGCATGAATGCACAAACGTGCATGCACACACACATACATACGTGCAATTTTATATATAGTCAATTCCTGATCCGATAATCCTGGGAATAGCAACCCTTAAAAAAAAACCCCTTTTATGGGAAACTGCAACAAATATTGGTTAAAAAAAATTAAAAATTTGAAGGAAAAAAGGTAGAAAAATAGGTTTGCTACAAGCATTTATGTTGGTTGCTACATATTGTGATTCTTTTCATGAGAACTTTACTACTTGTAAGTGTATCAGATATAAAATAGACATCACCAGAGCAGACACTCGACCATCTGCCCCCTCTCCCAAGTTCACAGATGTTGCTCCACGTGCTACTGCCATTGTCGTCACAGTGAAAATTGACTCAAAATATTTTTGCCAGCTATAAAATATAGGTGTTGTAATGTTGTTACCATCAACATTGGTATGCCGCAACATGAAAAACTAAAAAGAACTTGGTAAAGAATGGTCAGAAATTGCAGCGAGAAACACAACATGCCTAAATTGAGAGAGGGGAGGGGGCATGCTGAAGCTCAAGCAGCCCAGCACTCACTGCTCGACAGGCTCCATTCATCCACAAGTGGTCGGCCATGAGAGGGAGGGTGCCAGGACGCCACATTGGTTGGTAGGCCTTGCCAGCTGTACAAGGGGAGGAAATGAGGTCATGGCATGCCAATAGACCACCCAAAGACAACCGAAGCTTATCCCTCCAACTCGGATATATGTTTTCATCATAATGATGAACCTCTGCCTTTGAAGGGATTAATAATATTTCATTTTAAAAACTGTAATTTTGGAGACAGCTGAAAATAGATAAAGTCATTTAGATTTGTTTCTTTACGACCTTCAAAATCACATCCTCTGATTTTTCCGTAAGATTCCACTGCGCTTACCATGAATTAACACCGTGCTCAGGCATGGTGCTTGTGCATTATATGGTGACAAGGGGTATTGTATATGCCCTTCCGTGATATCACTTTATTCAGAAAACTTGTTTCTACTGAAATAAATTAATACTTTAAAAACAAATCCTCTGATTTTCCCTTAAGAAGCCACTGAAAATAGACTTCACTGTAGGTAAAACTTATGTACAAATCTATGTTTACAAATACTTTTGGCAATGAGGGAAGGTCAAGTATAAGATTCTGGGATACAATTTTAATCCAAAGACATCTGTCTATTGAATAAAATTAATATCTGATTTACAAATAATGGTGATTTTATGCCAGAGATAATTAAACAAGAATTTCACTGGTAAGATACGCTAAATGCAATTTTTGGATTTTTTAGGGGTCAAAGTTTGTTAGTTTCAATTTTATGTAGGTAAACTATTCACAAAGTCATTCTCGGGAACCATGGCACTTCATAAAATATGAGATGTACTGTGCAAAGTAAAATTTAACTGCAAGAGCCATTCTAAAATGGTTTAAGTACAATTTTCATTCAATTTTGTGTATATGGGTGATCAAAATTGGTCCAAATTCCAATATTGACCCCTTTAAAATAAAAACCCTTTTCCTGGAAATAGTGCAAGGTTGCAGACTTGAAAGTTGACTGTATTTAAAAAAAATTTAAAACATTTTCATTGGGCCAGTACTGTATGTCATATAAAAAAGTGCTTTTATTTGACAAAAGTTGCTAAGCATATTATTATGATTTGATTTATGATTTATTATCATACCTTAAAGGGGCTATAAGGGCATAGTACAATACTCCATGGTTGCCACAGATCCAAGTTTCCAAAATTCCCTGACTTTTCCAGGTTTTCCAGACCAAATTTGTTCAATTTTCCCTGACCCTTTTTTTTTTTAATCATTTGGTGAACTTGAAAATTATTCAGGAAAAATACATAATACCTGTTACTAATTTTATTATGTCAGCATTACATAAAATAAAAAAGCAGAAAAGATGATCAGCATTATATTAAAAAACCATACATTATATGTGTTACACACTTGTGTTTCATCACTACACCAAAATAATACCAAATTTTTTTGTAATCTTCACTGCAAAATCTATTACAACCCTTTCAGCTTCATTGTTACACCAAAATGAAACCAAATTATTTACTTATTGTTACTGCAAATAATTTAGTATAACCACTTTACAACACATTGCTTTGTAAACCACATAATGACTATGACACACACAAAAAAAAAAAAAAAACAAGAATGTGTGTACATTCACAGACTGTCCCATCAGTCCCTACTATTCAAATCACAATGAGTATTTTGTAAAAGTCATTAACAACAACACAAATGTCTATTAACAATTCATTCCTAAAATCAGATTGATGCCAACACACCTAAAGTAACTCTTGACAGACAGGAGACATTCAGGTACAAAACCAACGTATGATAATGCAGAAAAGCAAAGGGTTGAAATTCATTTCTTACACATAAAGAAAAGTTACACATCTGAAATAGCAAACCTCGAAGGGAGGTGGACGAAGAACAGAGCTTGTATGTGCAGGTAATGCCTAATATTCGGCATTAATACAAACGCCATTCTCAAGACTGCAGTTTGTTTTCAGAGTTTGGATAAATCAGAACATCAATCTTTAGCAATATTTTTTTTTGCCACGTTATCATAAAATAAATATACTTGCATACACCTAATCTGAATTTTTAGAAATTTTTTCAACCGTACAATCTTTAATCACGAACACAAGTGTGTAATTTAAGCGATGCACCCGAAATTACATTTTACGAACAAGATAAAATGTTAGTATGTATACACAAAAATTTGTGTGCTGAACACATATGTTACAAGCATCAATTATGCCAAAACATAGCCACTTTTGTCTGCCATATTGTAAGATAGCACACATGAATGATTTAAGTTTTTGTCATGTCTTTGTAAACAATTAACAGTTTCCTACCAAATTTGACAAACAAGTAGTATTGCTGCAGATGATGTAAAATGGTAGGTTTTAAGTATGTGACACTTACTTTCAAAATAGCATCCATATAGATAGTTTACCTTAGAATGCTATATCATCAAAACCATGTAATCAATTCCAACTTACCTTTGTGTACTGGTATTAGATATTACAAAAAATAACTGTATCTATATGAAGCAACTTTTGAAATAGTACTGCAGCAGGTGGTGTAAACTGGTACAGTTTAATTAGGTCAAGCACTTATTTTCAAAATGGTAGCTATATAAATATTTTAACTCAGTATATTTTATTAATGAAACAAATTCCAACTTGATTTTGTATGCTGGCAGTATCTATTACAACCATGAAATTGGCCTATACAGAGCCTCACTTCTCTGCCATTTTGTAAGATAGTCCCAAATGAAAAAATGAAGTTTTTATGTTATATCTTGGGAAAAAATCAACTGTTTCTTACCCAATTTCATGAGATTTTGTACTGTGGTAGGCCATATTAATTAATGTATTTTTCAAGTCTGACAGACACTTATTTTCAGAATGGCAGCTACAAAATCATTTTAGTTTAGTGTGCTATATCTAGAAAACCATGTTATCAGTTTTAACTTAACTTTATATACTGGCAGTTTCTATGACAATCATTGAATGTGCTAATTAATACATTTTTGTACTCCATTCATGTAGATCATCTCCATGGGCATCACCAAGATATTTTTCAACGGGAGGCATAGGAATTAGAGAAAGTTTCCTTCATATAAGTGTGAGATTTACAACTAGGTTTTACCCTAAATGTGTGCAACAAACATCCACTGCTTGTTATATGGATTATTTTGTTTATCTTTAATAATGTGCAATATAATATTAAATACAAATGCACAAACAAATATCACAAAAAATAATAATAAAAAAAAAACAGGAAGAACTCAATTACTCATTCCAGCAGGGACTTACATTCTGAAGTAACATCGCTAATAAGCAATACATTTGTTATAAAAATTGTTATTTCACATTTCATAGAAAAAATACAGTTTCCAGGGGTGGGCAAGTACCTCTCCTCCTGACACCCATGCATGAAAAAATTGAGGCATTATGCCGTATCTCTAGGACCAATCAACCAATTCCCACCAAATGCTAAACTCAAGTTGTGCTACAGTATGGTATGAAAACTGAAATGTGTTAGCTATGGCAATCCGTTTTTTAATGGCGTTATTATAAATAATTTTGGTTAGTATATTATATCAATAAAACAATTCAACAAAATTCAACCAAATTTTGTACACTAATAGTATTCATTAGAAGCAACAATTATGCATAAAGAGATCATATTTTTCCAATTTTTTTTTTTTGTAAAATATGGCCAGGTGAGAAAATGTAACATTTTGTCATATTTCTGGAATAATTCGTATTATTTCTTGTGCACACCATTAGCACTACAGAAGTCCATGTAAGCTGACTTGATTTAAATGGGTAAAACAACTATGTTCAAAATAACAGCTTTATAAACAATTTAGATAAGTTTGCCATATCTATAAAACAATGTAACCAAATTCAACCAAACTTTGTATGCTGACAGTATATATGAAAAGTATCGTGTACAGAGCTTTTTTTTTTTTTTTTTTTTTTTTTGGCAATTTTGTATGATAGCACCAAATAAGAAAATAGTTTTTATGCCATATCTCAGGGACCAATTAACCGATTCCCACTAAATTCTTTACACAAGTAGTGCTACGGTTGGCCATGCAAACTAATGTGTTTTAAGTGGCTCACACTTATTTTCAAAATGACAGCCTTGTAAATATTTCATGTTAGTAAACCCTATCATTCTAATCATTAGACTGATTACATCCAAGGTTGATTATCTAAGTCCGACCTCCATAATGCAGCTGATTTCATGCTACCTTATGGCATAATGTTTTCTGTGTTCAAGTCCCAGGTAAGGCATATGTGTATTTGTAATTTTCTCACTACTGTTGCATATGTTTCTGGTTTCATCTCGAATTATATTGTTTAAATGAGATGTCAAGGCCTACCTACCATCTAAGCTTTTAAGAACTAAATTAAAAATTAATTGCACCCATGTAGAGGAAAGTAGGCTCATTAGTTATATAAGTAACTTCTTGTTAATATAAGGGAACTGAAATACAACACATTACACAAATAAAATATTAATGCAAAATATTTTCTGCCATGTTTCTCAGAAAATAACATGTAACTATGTGGTCCCATGTACAGTGATGAAATGCTAACCTAGAGATTCAATTTCTGTAGGGGCATAATCACCATTCTCATCTTCAACGTTCCATACTCGCACAGCAACAATATAACTACTAGGTAACTCATCAATACATGCTAGCTACCTAGGTTTATCATTGGCTCGTGCACCAAATAGACTTCTTGGTTGAATACACTTCTGCAAGCATGGTCCCTAAAAATTACAAATAATAAGTTGGTGCTTAGAAACCTGTTAGTATAAAAAAATACTTACAAACTGTATAATTTATTAAGTATCATATTACATAGCATGATGAATGTATGTCCAGGGGTTTGTCGTTGCCATATTGTACTGCTTTCTCAATGGCGAGGTGAAGTCTGAGTTGAACAAGAAATGGCAAAGCATCCGGAGGAAAAATGCAAGTGGCAGGAAACTTAGTGCCTTCACGAAAACAAGCAGTGTCCATGGCACGTATTGTACCACCGCCTCCTCTGCCTCTCTCAACAGCCTCAAGTGGGGTACGTACACAAACTGCAGTCTGTTTTCCTAGAAATTTAAATCTTAAAAGGTTGCAAATTTACGATACATCACACAGTTTATACCAGAAATGTATCATACAGTATTTGCAAAAAGTCCTTATTTGTAGCATATTTAGGTGCAAGCATCACACTGCATGTATATAATAAAATGAACCATGACATGGAAGATCAACTTCAGCAATGGCAAGACAATAATAAATTAAAGAAGTTTACACAAACATGCATCTCATTTAATCTCAATTCCAGTTTACGGGTAAATGATCTCATTAAACTATTTGTGTAAAATTTATTGACCTACTGACTAGGTAATGATGATAATTGTGTTTAAGGCTCCCAACATGGAGTTGTAAAAAAAAATGGAACTTCTTACTACATTCCAAGGCAATCAGATGGCTAGCTTACACAGTATGTCATTTAACACAAAAAAGCTAGGTAGCTCGCCTTATTCAGGAGATGAAAATTACAGCATAATTTGAGAATCAATCCATTCTTACCGGTACCATATGACCACCACAGCTTAATCAGTTAAAAGTGCACATACTTTTAAATTACAACTACAAATGTGAAAGAGGAATATCATAATATTACTGTGAAAACAAATTTCCTTCCTGCAATTTATATAAATTTCAGAACAAATAATCAACAAATGCTTAAGTTCTATTTTCTTGGCCTGTCAGTAGTATTGTCTATTAGTTTGATACTCATTTGCAAAAACAAATTCATGACCCTGAAGGTGGCATCGCAGGGGTACGTAGGCAGGTGTAGGCACAGGACATGGTAGTTTGTGTACAGAAAACATCAAAATATTGTACCACACCAAGCATGTATCGCAGGGACCCAACACTTGCAGAATGCACTTAGTATAGTGTTAGACCACCTGTAGCATGAAGACAGGCGGTGATATGGTCGGGCCTGGAGGCATACAGACGCCAGATCTTCTCCTAATGAAGATCCTGCCACAGCTGGTGCAACTCATCCTCCAAATCTGCCGTAGTTGCAGTTGGCCAAAGTTGCCGTCCAATCTGGTTCCAAACGCTCTCGATGCGCAAGAGGTCTGGAGACTTTTTTGGCCTTTTCTGTTCTAAGGCAGACAGGCCCACAATTGTTGGATGGTGTGTTCTAAATACTGAATACTGTGGTACAGCGGTAGCTGGCGTTTTAACTGGTCCCACACATGCTAGATTGGGGACATGTCAGTAGTAGTGTTTGGACATGACAGAGGCAGTCCTGGGCGACCCATGCCATGTGCGTTCGGGTATTATCCTGCTGGAATATCACACCTGGAATTCCGGTGGCCAGAAATGGAAGCAAATTGGGGCGTAGACTCTCATCCACATACTGCTGGGCAGTCAACGTTCTATGTAACACGACGAGAGCATATATGCTATCGTAGGTTATGGCTCCATAGACCATAATGCCTACCATGGGGGAAGTGTGCCGCTCAATAGTGAGATTGGGATTGTAGCATTCACTAGGGACCCTCCACACCCGGGCGTGATGACCATCAGTTCCCATAACGAAGCGACACTCATCACTAAACACCACACAACGCCAGTCTGTGGCGTTCCATGTTGCTCTGACCTGGCACCACTGCAAAAGGAGCCACCGTTGTTGCAGAGTTGATGGCAGCACATATAAGGCGTTGGAAAATGCTTCTTGGTCACACAGGAGCCGTAACACTGGCCAGTATCACAGACCGAGTCGCCATGTGATCCCTCCACGCCTGGCATACAATCCGTCAATCCTCTTGAATGGTAGTCGACCTCGTCCGTCCTGAGCTGGTCCTTCGTGTGTGGATACCTTCACATATCCACTATTACCAACAGCATCAGACAGTATAGTCTGAACGATCCACAAGATGAGCTATACGGCGATATGACCACCCTGCGATTTTCAGCCCGATAATGACTCCTCTCTCAATGTCCATCAGTTAAGTAAAGCAACGTTTTTGGCATCTGCCCGGCATTCATTTTTACTCTGTACGCTTGCTTGGTATCGTCTGGTGTTTCTCGCATTGATGCGGCTTCGACTACACGCCAGTGTCTACGACCGCTGGTTGGTGATTGTTGCATCACTGCCAGGTGTGTGGTCAAATGCAAACGCACCAACAAGGGATCATATGCTTACCAGTCCATATTATTGCTATTTACATCATTGTGTTGTTGTTGCATAGTTTTTTTTATGGAGCACTATTTTCACTGTCCAGCAGTATATATTCCGGCACAAACTGGAAACCATTTTGCCAAAAGGTGCTTATTTTTATTGTCCTCTAACATGATGATGGTATCTTAGAAATAGTCTGCATGAGTGGCAACATTACAGTGAGCCAAATACCCTACATTCATTACTTATACCACTACCATTAAAACAGTTTAATTTTACAGTGTTAAACAATTCTTTGGGGACTGAAAAGCAATGAACAGATTATGTAGAGTTTTTTTGTAAACACATACGTTTTTGAACTAGCTGCGTAGTGGATTCACGACACCTGATAATATTTCATTGTAAACAACACTACCGCAAACAAGTTACTTTCTGTAGGTATTTAAAAGCAATAACAGGTCATTTTTGTGAGACAATATACTCCATTCGCAGTGATTTCAATATAGTTTTGGATTTTAAAATAGATGCCTAATTAATAAAAAGTGAGATATTTTTAATAATATGTGAAATACTGCATAAGTGTCAGATTAAAATTCATGTCAAAACTGTATCAGACAGCATGTGCCTACAAGAAGTGTTCAAATGTATTTTAGAACAGTGAGGAAATATGAACATCTTAGCGTATGGATGCCACCTTTGTTGACAGGAGTCTTCAAACCACAAGGTTTCTAGTTCGAATCTCGGTCTGGCCACTGACGTGTGTCGTTCGCAGATGTTAATTTAGGTTAGTGTGAAAGACTGAATTTCAAGATTCCAGCTAGCATTATGTTGAAAACATACACACCTTTTCCCAGAAGTTCAAAAGATGTTACCACAAACTGAGCGAACCTAGCCAAAANCATGTGTCGTTCGCAGATGTTAATTTAGGTTAGTGTGAAAGACTGAATTTCAAGATTCCAGCTAGTATTATGTTGAAAACATACACACCTTTTCCCAGAAGTTCAAAAGATGTTACCACGAACTGAGCGAACCTAGCCAAAACACATTTCTGTGTATAGTAATAAAATTTATATTCTCTAGAAACTATAAATAAGAAAAAAGTTATTTCCATTGTGTTAATAAAATGAACAAATAGTAAACATCAGTTTCCCAATGTAAAGAATGCGTCCGTAGATTGAAAATCAGAATCAATGAAAAAAGTACCTATTGTACGATAACAAAAATCAGGTTAATCGTGGTAAGTTTTGACACATGTATTTAAAGTCATAAAAGAGACTTTGAACTATATTACTTACTTACAAAATTTTGAAAAATATATTTGATTAAGTCCAAGGATGAGGTCTTTGGTAAATTAAAAGAGTTTTTGGCAGAAGTAGGTGTACTGGGTCATAAAGTGGTGTGCATTCAGTGTGATAATGGTGGGGAATTTAAAAATGAAAGCTTACAAAATTTCCTCAGGTCCAAAGGGATTGAAATTAGATATACAATGCCTTACACACCTCAACAAAATGGTTGTGCTGAGAGAGAAAGCCGCACAATAGTAGAAACTGCAAGAGCCCTTATGCATTTTGGAGAAAAATCTCTCGACAAGGAGCTTTGGGCAGAAATGATAAACTCAGCGGCCTACATATTAAATCGAACTGGTCCGTCATCAGTTAAAGATAAATCCCCTTTTGAACTCTGGATAGGCAGAAAACCAGGAATAAGGAACCTATGAGTCATTGAATCAAAATGTTGGGTCCATATACCTAAAGGAAAACGAAGAAAATTTGATAAAAAGGCTCAATAATGAGTGCTTTTGAATAAATGTCGGTAACGTAATGGTGTCCATAATATGTACCATAACTATGGTAAAAAGTCAAGTGGTCCATATTTTGTGTACCATAATTATGGTACAGTGCACCATTACGTCTGTATTTTGTACGGCAATTTTGAAATTCGTACCATAATGTACTCTGCACCTCCCAACTTTACCTTTAGGCCTGAAATGAACAAAGTTGAGCCATAAATATCGGTATTTCATACGATAATTTTGGAATTCATTTGGCAATAGATTCTACACTTACCAAGCTTATTGCAGGCCATATTTATGACTGGGTTTCAGGTTGCATGCATGTACATGCTTCACCGTTCTTGAGTAAGAACGCAGGTTATGGGGGTCACCTAGGAAAACATTCATACTATTACACTCTGTTAAAAAAAAAAAGGGGTGGGTTTCAAATTGCACCCGTTTACCTGCCTCACCCAAGGATAGTGAACCCGCGGATTCCGCGGGCCGATCCCTGGTGTAGCATTAATGAAGTAAACAAGGACAAGTGATGAAATGAAAAAGTCTTGTGGCAAATATTAATAGCACATTTTACAAAAACTATTATATTGTCACAATCAACAACTCAAATTTAGTCAAATGCTTTGTACCACATTGTTCTCTTAAGCTATGCATGTTGGTTACTTTTCCTTTTGTATAACAATTCTAGAATGTCATGGTGTAGCATCTAGCAAATTCTCCCATCATATTAATGTTCTATCAGTCTTGGTCTCTTCTTTCCATATACCTTAATGTCTCGGTGGAAACCTTCCCTCTGTTCCACACACCAAAATTTTCAGGAATAAAATTCTATGTGAGCATTCAGAAAACTAAGTTTTAAACTCATTGAGCATTCCAAGGCTTTGAATCTCTGCAGCATATTTTCAATTACCTCTACATAGTTGAAAGTCTTGTTTTCTAGGAACATGGCAACCATACTTTTGAAGGCAGCCCCATGCCCTGTTTCAATTTCAGTCATTGTCTGGAGGAAATCTTTATCTAACATCAGTCTTCTTATATCTGGACCAACACCATATCCCTCCTGTAGCTTAGCTTTTGATAGATGAGGGAACATACTGCTAAGGTACTTGAACCATTTTCTACTGTTTAGCAAAGCTTTAACAAACTGTTTCATAATACCTACTTGTATGTAAAGAGGTGACATGTATTTTCTTTGTTTCAACAAGACTGTCACAAAATGTTTTTCCTCCCAGGTTCAAGAGATGTTCTTTATAACTAGTGTTTTTGTTTCCAATGATGACGTCTTGCTGTGCTGTCACAGCTTTCTTATCTAGATCAACCACGTTATACTTGATAGCAATATTATCATAGTCACAGTCTTTTAGATCATGTTTCAGATGCTCACTAACAGGTTAGTACTGAATTTTAATATTAGAACACTGGATTATATATGCTGCAAAATCACCAGCACTATGATACTACCAAAAATAAATTATAGTTTTGAGAAAAAATAATGCGTGATGTCCCATTTTTTATGTAATTTGTGGCTTCAGCACACAATAATATACATAAAGGAGAGCTAACAAAAGATTTATCTTCACAGACTTGTGTAATTTATGTGTGTAATATCAGAACGGGGAATTCATAATTGTGGCTTTAAGGATGCAGCCTGTCCCACAACTTGAGACTGTTAATTGTATTATTTGTGTCCTTTCATTATGTCTTTTACAACTTTTAAACTGGGAAATATTTAATAGTCATANTGTTTTTTTTAAACTGGAAATCTTCAGTACCGTCTATAGTTGAAAATCTAACCACTCAACCTCTAAAATAAATAATAGTCATATATATATATATATATATATATATACATATATATATATATATAAGTAGATTACATGGAAATTTATAATTGGTTTATATTTTACACTACCAAAAAATTTACACTGTATAAGTTGATAAAATAAATTTTGATATCTGTACATAAGCTACATTTTGTAAAGTGACTACTTTGACAATTCCAAATGTCAAACATTTAAACACATACATATCACTTCTCCAGTATGCTTCTGTACGTTTTTTATTGTGTTTATATTTACAGGGAACAGCAGAGTGGGACAGCCAGCACAGTGTACAAATGATAAGAAGCTATCACCATTTTACCCTCAACTTACAGAAACTACTAGGTTAAATAACTACGGTAATGTAAGTTTGCAGTAATTCACATTTACTTATTGATACTGCTAGTAACACAGCAGAGGAAAATTCATATTCAGTGTTGCAATTACATTTCATTTATGATTTCATTGCTTTGTATTTGGTGACAGGTTTTTGTCATGTAAATAAGCAAACCTCCTAACTCTCAAATGTAAATTGTACATGAAAATCTCTTAGCTCTACAACAAACATACAGGTTGCTTTTGAACAAACGTTATAAATGTTGGGAGATGATTCTGTATGCAAAACTAAATGGAAAATGTAATAAAACCTATGGCCTAATGTGATTATTGAGAGGTACGCACTCTGAAAGTGTGAGGTTTAAACACAAACTTACTAACACATTTCCAGAAATACCTGAGAGCTGACAGCAAATTACATGATGTACAGTCCATCATGTTCATTCCTGTAGCAAACATCAAAATTCAAATTTTTGTTCATATAAAATCTCACTATAAAGTACTTCACTTTGAAGTACTGTTACATGGCACCTGAGGGCCGTAATCCAAGTTCGTGAGGGATAGAGGTACTAAAAGAAATAAAATAACTAAATTTGATTTTAGTTTATTCACACAGCTATTATTTACAACATTAATCTATCTATCTCCACTGTTACTCTTTTTATTTCTTAATGAGTGCAATATTTAATGTCTGTTTTTATTCTAATTAATGTCCTTCTTAATGTCTCTGTTTGGTTGTAGTCAATTAACTGATACTAATCATTAACACATTTTCAGTCTGTCTGTTGCCATCATCTGTAATGTCTNTTTGGTTGTAGTCAATTAACTGATACTAATCATTAACACATTTTCAGTCTGTCTGTTGCCATCATCTGTAATGTCTTTCACTCACACATCCAGTCCAATAGTCCAGCCTGCCAATCGCACTCTTCACTGCGCCGATGCTAGCAGTCACAGATTTTCCTGCCACTGGTCACTTCTTTTGCCGCTCATTTCGCTTGTCCGTCGTCTATTGCCAAAACTCCAGCCNGCAGATTTTCCTGCCACTGGTCACTTCTTTTGCCGCTCATTTCGCTTGTCCGTCGTCTATTGCCAAAACTCCAGCCACTCTTCTACTCATAAACTCATCAACTCCCGGCTCAGAGGCATATCACAATTTTATATCAGTCGCCCTGACCATCTGGAAGATTCAATTCACCCCGATTCATGCTGAGAGAAACAATGTCAGTAATCCATAGCATTCTTCGGATAAACGCAGAAACCCAATCTCTTGAAGGTTAGCAGCGCACGAGTCACAAAAGGTTTATCAAGGCACCAGGCAGAAGAATGCACAGTGGCACATCTTTATAGCTTCAAACACTGATAGGATTATCGCTCACCTGTCAATCAAAACATTCCATTGTGACTCGCCGCCGCTTTCATATATCTGCTCTGTCCTTCACTTCCACTCGCTCACCGCAGGACAAAATAGCGAGCGTGTAACAGTACTTTTCACTTTATAGCATGTAGTGGCTCTCATAATTTAATACTACAGATGGGATATTTAACACTTCGATACCTCGATACCCCTTGATACTGGGATGTATCGAATGTACCAAGTATCGCTACATCGAAACATTTATTCGATACGTGAAATGTAATATTATTGACATGTGTNATGTATCGAATGTACCAAGTATCGCTACATCGAAACATTTATTCGATACGTGAAATGTAATATTATTGACATGTGTTTGGCTTGGTCTGCCATTTTCCCTATTGTCACGAAGCGGTACCGTTTATTTTCGTTCTGCAGTTTACTATACTCAGTACCATGTAAGTTGGCCAGATTCTGACAGGTCTGCGAAAGTAGCGCCACTGTTTACATCTGACTACGTATCCTTCCGCCATCAGCTGATCGGCCGCATGGCAACGATGTTATTTATTTTCATGCTGTCATTATCAGCCAATCCCCTTGTCAATGTACTGTTCGTGGGACGTTTTAGGCAAACTTGCTACTCAGAAATACGTAGCTGCGATTGTAGTAATAGTGTAATGTGTACATAAATCATTAATCAGTAAATTATGTTAAAGGGCAAAAATATAAATAATTAATTTAAAATTTAGTATCTACAAAAAAATGTAATGCTAAACAAATTTTAAGATATTTTAGACTGACATCTGTCTAAAAAAAATTAGTAGGTTATAAAAGTAAAAATATAAAACCTTGCAGAAAATTTTATATTTGCTAACTCTTTTTTAATTTGTCCGAGACCGTGAATTTGGGATAACATTTACGAAACGGTAGTTGTAGCTATTATCACACGTTGGACATTATAGCTAATATATTCAAGTTAGAAATATGTGGCGTAGAATAACATTAGAATTATTTAAAAACTATTCACGTGTGTCCCACTTTCTTCGGAAACAAGGAAATGGATTTTCGGAGACCAATATGGTGTATAATTTACGTAGACGAACGATTACCTGCCGAATATAAATTACTAGTACTCAAAATCGTTGTACACGAAATATATGATACTTTAAAAATTATGAAGAGCTCACAAAAAATATAACTATTGGTATCTGTTTGGATATTTATTATATATTGCAAACCAACGCTATGTTTTTCTGGCTGGTAATGCTTCGGAAAAGATCCGATAGATGGTGCGCACAACATGTCAGAGCGACATCTGAGCCGTTTATTTTGCTCAATAGATAGCGTATTTTTAAAGTTGACTGTTCTTCTATTACTGGCTCGGAACGACATGAATTTGAAATATATTTCTTCAAATTATTAGAAAAAATTATTCAACAATATTATGCAATATTTCTGTAGACTTTTCGAATTAATATCAAGCACGTGAGTAAAGCTGGGTTGGAGAGGGGCGATTAAGACGTAAAAAAAGGTTTCAAAATTGCGTTTCATTTGGATACGGGTCGTTTTAATGTGCCTTTCATTTTGAACACCTATACATTTCTACTTTAGTACAAAGTTTAGTTTCTAACACTAAAAACCGCTGTTTTATGACCACGTAAAAAACCGCTGTTTTATGACCACGTAAAATAAAATGTATTAATTAATCTAGGAATTCTTTCTTATAGCGTATTTTCAGCTGGTCTAACGTGCGTCGGCAGTGCATTCAGAATAGTCAATGTAATATTAACTTTTGTTCATTCGTGCATCAGCTGATACAGGATTTTGTAAATGGCACTTTGTTTGTTTCGTATACATCAATTGCCACTCACTGACTGTCAGAATCTGCCCAACTTATATGAAATGAAGTAGTTTCGGAAAACCGGTGAAGTGTCATATTTATTTAATGATTCAGCAAATTATTTTGTATTGGTGGCAGAGAAATGTGCAGTAAGGATTGCAACAGAACAGCATGTATTCAGGAGTTGGAAATAGGAATTACGAACAGTAAGTCAGTGTGTATTGTAAATAATATATTTTGAAATGGTTATTAGAATGTTTGAAATATACATGGCTTAGAAAACCACAATTTAAACTCTGTTTTTCAGTGTAAAAATAACACGTTTATTGTATGGAAAACGAACTTCACCAAAAATATTTACATCCCAAATGTGTTTAATATTCAAATTGGTACAAACTACATATTTATCAAGTTTTCTTTCGGTGAGCATAAAACTTGACAGGTTATATAATAATTTGAATGTTACTTTCATACGAGCAAATTTTCCACTCGTCCATTAGAACAATATGTAATTCAAAATGATACAGTCTTCGTAAGAAGAGGTGCAAAACAACGCCACCTCATGAAAGACGTTAAACTAAAGTGTCTCCCATCTCCCAACCCCATCCAATAAAATTAACGGAGCACCAGCAGTATGGCTTTGCCATTAAAAAAATAAGGTAGGTTGGAATGGTAACCTACATTGACATAGCATTTGTTTACACTCCTGGTTTTATTCATAGACAGAGCAGCTGTGGCACAAGGATACATTGTGGCAGTGCTACGTTTCTAGAACTGTCAAAATTTAGTGAACTTATGTTTGGTATTCTGAATGCAAGTACATATTTCGATTTTTTACGTGCCATTTACATTTACAACCAGTATTTCATATTTATTTTATGTGTTTTGCATGTGTACAATCTGTGAAAATGACCAACATGAAACAACAAACAGAATGATAAATTGATCTTAGTTCCAGTAAAGAATTGCCATTGTTGTTTTTCATCTGGCAATAAACAATTCCCAAATTTCCTCTATCTGACTTAATCAAGAAAAAAATCTAATGCTTGTTTTTTTAAATAAAAATTTGTAAGCTTTCTTATTTTGAAAATTGTGTAATGATGCAGTAATAATAATTATCGGGATACTTGGTTCATTTTTCTTTCATTTTGTGAGACTTTATAATAATTAATCAGGATTCAAAGTATTGTTAGTATATTTATAGGGCATACGTTTGCCTTTTCTTAAATCTTAGTTTTTGTTCACGTCAGCATTAGTAGATAGAAGCTTTCCAACTGCAGTAGACAGTTTTTGTTCTAGAAGTTTGATTATAATTTTACTACGACGCAGTTTGGCATGGGGTGGGGAGAGGTATTCCGGCCCATGCCATGCCCTTATTAGGTCACGTTTTTGGCACCCAGGGGCGAGGAGTAGGGGTAGGCACATGGCGACTTATACCCTGTGTGGCTACTGCCCGCTAGTAAAACAGCAGAACAAAGAAAAGCAAGACAGTAGACAACCAGCTCTCAAAGAGGACGCATCGAGCGTGGCAAATAACCACCACACCAGCAAACTTTATACTGCTCAATTATTTCTCTGCCGGTGTGGGAGGTTGCTAGGAACTGACGTCCCTCCTGCCTTTGTAAATTCCTCAAGCTTTAAATGATGTGAATAATAAATAAACTACTGCGGTGCTGCTCTTTGTTTGTTTGTCTGGTGATACTGACTGTTCGAGACTCTGCATATCTGAAGCTTGTGTGTGAATATTAAATACAATTACATTAACAAAACTGAGACTTGACTCTATTTTATATTTATTTGGCGCCTTTTTTTTAAGTTTCATATCTCTACCGTTTGAGCAAACCGAGCTATAATTTCCAGTTGCCCATTCTGAAGGCTGCCATGCTACAAACATGGCGGCCCAGATGTGGGGCAACGTTACAATTGACATTCCTGACATGTTTTTTTTAGTATCATACAAATATTTATAATTTTTTACCACTGACAGGGCTACCATAAATGCTAAGTTATAAAAATTTAAAATTTGTTTCAATCATCTGTAATATTATCTTGTGTGATTTTTCTTTGATTTTAAACTTTATCAGAAATTTGGCTGAGAACAATGTAGTTTACAAAAATTTTAATGCATTATTGAAATTTCTTTACTTAGAGTATCGAAACTATCGAGAGTATTGAGCTGAAAACTGTATCGAATATCGAAAACATGGTATCGTTGTCCCACCTCTATTTAATACATTTGTCAAATATACTTTCAGTATTTCTAACATGGAGCAATACCTCTACAAAGAGGTCACTAGATATTACATCTATTCCTTTAAAAAATAAATAAAAATAATTAAATCTACTAAGCATATAATTTCTGAGTAGCAAGAATTTTTAAACCTTTCTGGTAATCTTTGGTCTCATTTAGGTCCCTTGCTCTTGGCTAGGTCTCCCTTCCTCTTTTCCATCTTCATCTATCGATGGAAGCTTGGCAGATTCTGACTGAGAATACTCAGTATTGTTCTCTAATTCACCTTCCTGCAGTAAAAGTTTGAAAAATGAAGAATCTCGAACAATCTTCTGACCATTTGGTGATGCTGTGATGTTTAGTCTTTCTTACCCTAAATTTTATACTGTACGTTATAAAATGTAGAATGCTATTTATTATTTGTGAGAACTGTCTCTTCAATACTTATGATAGTGGGTTTTGTATGTTGCTTGGCATCTTCATATCGCTTCCCTTTAAATTTTCCATATTTGTCTCTGTCATATAATTTCTATTACTTTTGACTTCTTTAAAATTTACAATACTTTCTTCTATTAATTTTTGTATAAATAAACACTCTGTCGGAGATACTCAAGTAGTCGAGTGTGGTGTTACTCTATATTGAAACAGATACATTTGTACTTCCTGTTTCTAGCTGGATTTACCATTTTATTCAAGCTTCTGTTATAACGTTTTACTAAACCACTAGCTTGCTGCCAGTATGGAGGTACATAAAAAAAGTCTGAAGTTATTGTTGCTATATACATTTTTTAAATAATTTTATGTCCACTGTATTTTATTGTCTAGTGTTATAGATTCAGAGAATCCTTACCAATGAAACACGTTTTCCAGTCTTCTCATAACCTGTTGTGAAGTTACAGCAACTTCAATCTCTACAGATCAATTGTAATAATCTGTCACAAGAGGGTAGTCACCAGTAGGTAAAGGTCCTTTGAAATCCAATGCTATCTGATGCCATGGACCTTCTGGCATTTCTCAACTCATCATCGGTTCTGGTGGTGATTTGTTACTCACTATTTGACATTCGAAACAAGTTTTGACTCTCCCTTCCAGTGCTCTGTCAATTTTTAACCACCACACTTAATCATAACTTTCTTTTCATAGCACTCATTTCAGGGTACCCCTCATACACAAGGTCCAAAATTCTTTTTCTTAATGTTCTAGGAACAACTATCCTGTTTCCTATCAATAATATTCCATTACATTCTGATAATTTATCTTAGATACTCTCATATTCCTGAAATTCTTTATGCTACTTTCTTTACAGCATGCATTTCTGTACAGAATATAATTCTTCGTCCTTTTGAGGCTCTTTCCGCATTTCTTTTAAGGATATGAATATTGGTAAAACTGCTGCTGTTAGCCCATAAAGATAAGTATCTATATCTTTTTTAAAAATTTTTCTTCTTTAAATTGTACACAGTTGTGATAACGGACCAGCTAAGTTATTCTTTTCAGGAATATATTTTACAACATAATTATAAGAAGGAAGCTGTAACATCCATCTATCAATACGAGCATATGATTTTGATAGAGGCCCGAAAATTACTTGTAATAGTTAATGACCTGTTAACAAGCAGAATCATCTTCCATACAAATGTGAATGAAACTGCTCCACTGCCCATACCAAACTTAATGCTTCTTTCTCTGTTTGTGAATACTCTTTTCTTGGTCACTAAGGCTCTTGCTAGCAGAGCAAGCAATTTTTCTTCCATCTGGTCCTTTCTGAATTAAAACAGCATCTATACTGTAAGCGCCGTAACTGATGGCAGCTTACCTCCCTAGATGCCTATGCCTGACACACCAGCATGGCCCAGCTTGCGGCAGCTGATATTAATGACGGTTCAGCTATTTACAAACTGTTCCAAAAATATTCTGCACACATCAGGAAATGTACAGCTGATTAAAAGGAGACTGATGTATTTAGTACAGCATCAGCCTACGGTAGGCTGCGCGCGTAGCTACCTCTCCCCTTGCCGGACGCACCCTACTCCCCATACATTCACCCACCAGCATTGTGGCGCTAACAGTACCTCATATGTGACATCATTTCACTTTTGTTTCAAGTCTTTGCCCTTTTTACCAGAATTAAACAAAACATGAAGCGCCAAACCTATGACTTTTGACTTCTTTCAAAGTTACCTATTTAGTTTAACTCTAATTAGATTTGAATTGTTTTGGGAAAGGCAAAAAATACAAAGACTTTCTCTTTTTAGAAGTGCCTATACTGCTGTGGTTTGTATTTAAAAAACTAAAATTGATGCATTAGAGCCCCACTAAAAGTATTAGTTTTCTTTTCTTTTCAAAGGCAGGAAGTTAAATTATTTGAAAGTGTTTACCTACTCTGATACAAGGCTTTGGGCTGAAATGCTGTAGTGGTATATTTTAGATAGAGGTTTGCAAGTACTTGAAAAATGGAGCTCGTGCCGAATATCTGCTTGTGGCTTGAGCTCGGCTCGAAATATTTTTTAGGCTTGAAAAATTTGAGGTTTCATATCAATGTCAGTTCATTCAGTTGGCAACCGATAAGACTGTGTTTCACTGTTAATGAAATAAAACAACACATTGTTTATTAATTAAACATATTATTTAAAAGATAGTCATGTTCTGGTAAAAGGATTCCTCAGAAATGGAGACATGAATGCTGATTAACAGCAAAATTAACCCAAAACTGGACCAATCTGCCTAAGATGCAGTGCCAAAACAGTTTGTTAAATTTTTGCTATAAAAAATAGATTATTCATTATTATGTATAGTTATTTTATCAACACACTAAAAGTATTTAGTTATCCGTGAAAACAATATTTTTATATATTTTTCTTTGTTTTTCAGTTTAATGCTGGTAACTGTGAAGAAAATGACTGGAGCCGTCCCAGNCTTTCTGGTAATCTTTGGTCTCATTTAGGTCCCTTGCTCTTGGCTAGGTCTCCCTTCCTCTTTTCCATCTTCATCTGTCGATGGAAGCTCGGCAGATTCTGACTGAGGATCCTCAGTATTGTTCTCTAATTCACCTTCCTGCAGTAAAAGTTTGAAAAATTAAGAATCTCGAACAATCTTCTGACCATTTGGTGATAATGCTGTGATGTTTAGTCTTTCTTACCCTAAATTTTATACTGTACGTTATAAAATGTAGAATGCTATTTATTATTTGTGAGAACTGTCTCTTCAATACTTATGATAGTGGGTTTTGTATGTTGCTTGGCATCTGCATATCGCTTCCCTTTAAATTTTCCATATTTGCCTCTGTCATATAATTTCTATTACTTTTGACTCCTTTAAAATTTACAATACTTTCTTCTATTAATTTTTGTATAAATAAACACTCTGTCGGAGATACTCAAGTAGTAGAGTGTGGTGTTACTCTATATTGAAACAGATACATTTGTACTTCCTGTTTCTAGCTGGATTTACCATTTTATTCAAGCTTCTGTTATAACGTTTTACTAAACCACTAGCTTGCTGCCAGTATGGAGGTACATAAAAAAAGTCTGAAGTTATTGTTGCTATATACATTTTTTAAATAATTTTATGTCCACTGTATTTTATTGTCTAGTGTTATAGATTCAGAGAATCCTTACCAATGAAACACGTTTTCCAGTCTTCTCATAACCTGTTGTGAAGTTACAGCAACTTCAATCTCTACAGATCAATTGTAATAATCTGTCACAAGAGGGTAGTCACCAGTAGGTAAAGATCCTTTGAAATCCAATGCTATCTGCTGCCATGGACCTTCTGGCATTTCTCGACTCATCATCGGTTCTGGTGGTGATTTGTTGCATACTCACTATATGACATTTGAAACAAGTTTTGACTCTCCCTTCCAGTGCTCTGTCAATTTTTAACCACCACACTTAATCATAACTTTCTTTTCATAGCACTCATTTCAGGGTATCCCTCATGCACAAGGTCCAAAATTCTTTTTCTTAATGTTCTAGGAACAACTATCCTGTTTCCTATCAATAATATTCCATTACATTCTGATAATTTATCTTAGATACTCTCGTATTCCTGAAATTATTTAGGCTACTTACTTTACAGCATGCATTTCTGTACAGAACATAATTCTTCGTCCTTTTGTGGCTCTTTCCGCATTTCTTTTAAGGATATGAATATTGGTAAAGCTGCTGCTGTTAGCCCATAAAGATAAGTATCTATATCTTTTTTAAAAAATTTTCTTCTTCAAACTGTACACAGTTGTGATAACGGACCAGCTAAGTTATTCTTTTCAGGAATATATTTTACAACATAATTATAAGAAGGAAGCTGTAACATCCATCTATCAATACGAGCATATGATTTTGATAGAGGCCCGAAAATTACTTGTAATAGTTAATGACCTGTTAACAAGCAGAATCATCTTCCATACAAATGTGAATGAAACTGCTCCACTGCCCATACCAAACTTAATGCTTCTTTCTCTGTTTGTGAATACTCTTTTCTTGGTCACTAAGGCTCTTGCTAGCAGAGCAAGCAATTTTTCTTCCATCTGGTCCTTTCTGAATTAAAACAGCATCTATACTGTAAGCGCCGTAAGTGATGGCAGCTTACCTCCCTAGATGTCTATGCCTGACACACCAGCATGGCCCAGCTTGCGGCAGCTGATATTAATGACGGTTCGGCTATTTACAAACTGTTCCAAAAATATTCTGCACACATCAGGAAATGCACAGCTGATTAAAAGGAGACTGATGTATTTAGCACAGCATCAGCCTACGGTAGGCTGCGCGCGTAGCTACCTCTCCCCTTGCCGGACGCACCCTACTCCCCATACATTCACCCACCAGCATTGTGGCGCTAACAGTACCTCATATGTGACATAATTTCAGTTTTGTTTCAAGTCTTTGCCCTTTTTACCAGAATTAAACAAAACATGAAGCGCCAAACCTATGACTTTTGACTTCTTTCAAAGTTACCTGTTTAGTTTAACTCTAATTAGATTTGAATTGTTTTGGGAAAGGCAAAAAATACAAAGACTTTCTCTTTTTAGAAGTGCCTATACTGCTGTGGTTTGTATTTAAAAAACTAAAATTGATGCATTAGAGCCCCACTAAAAGTATTAGTTTTCTTTTCTTTTCAAAGGCAGGAAGTTAAATTATTTGAAAGTGTTTACCTACTCTGATACAAGGCTTTGGGCTGAAATGCTGTAGTGGTATATTTTAGATAGAGGTTTGCAAGTACTTGAAAAATGGAGCTCGTGCCGAATATCTGCTAGTGGCTTGAGCTCGGCTCGAAATATTTTTCAGGCTTGAAAAATTTGAGGTTTCATATCAATGTCAGGTCATTCAGTTGGCAACCGACAAGACTGTGTTTTACTGTTAATGAAATAAAACAACACATTGTTTATTAATTAAACATATTATTTAAAAGATAGGAATGTTCTGGTAAAAGGATTCCTCAGAAATGGAGACATGAATGCTGATTAACAGCAAAATTAACCCAAAACTGGACCACAAATCTGCCTAAGATGCAGTGCCAAAACAGTTTGTTAAATTTTTGCTATAACAATGAGATTATTCATTATTATGTATAATTATTTTATCAACACACTAAAAGTATTTAGTTATCCGTGAAAACAATATTTAGGTACATATTTTTATATATTTTTCTTTGTTTTTCAGTTTAATGCTGGTAACTGTGAAGAAAATGACTGGAGCCGTCCCAGNAATATTTTTATATATTTTTCTTTGTTTTTCAGTTTAATGCTGGTAACTGTGAAGAAAATGACTGGAGCCGTCCCAGTGAACATACTGCTAACGCTGAGTTAGGATGTCTCATTCCATGAAATGACTGTGATGATGTGCCAAACTACATACTAGTGGCAAAACAAACACATACTCATGTTGAACTAAGTATTTAAAGTATTTGTGTGCTGGCTACTAGGAAGATTATAAACATGTTTTTTTTATGATTTGAAGATAGTTTTCACGCTATTACAAGCATACAAACTATGGACACATATTTTCAAGTATTGCGAAGACCATCAAGTACAAAATGTGTTAGTGACAAGAAGTATGTCAGTGCTGTTATGAAGAAAAACTGTTTCTATATAAATTCCCAATTCAATCGTACAATATTTGTGTGGAAGTAATGAAATGAAAATGATCTCTACATTCACAACACATTTTCCATTGTGGAACATTAAATGTGTGTTAGCTGCTGTATATGATAGATTTCAGGAATCTTTAAATTTTTTACTTATCCAGATACATACGCCAAAATATTAAATTGCAACATTTCCTTCTGATAAAAATTACACCCATTCCTTTACATATTATTAACACAAAATGTACCACCGTTCAACTAACTTGTTGCCACCAGTGAAAAACTTTCATTATAGGATCTGACACCTCGAATTTTTATTACAATCTTCCTTTCTTGGGTAAGTTATGAATTCAAGTGTCCCATCACTTGGCAATGCTCTCAACTACTGTGACTGGTTTACACTATCCAGTTTGAATATTTGTTTTAATTTCCACTGCTTGCTACCCATTCCCCTTATCCAGATTTCATTCCCCAGATTTTGTTCCTACTTGATCTTGTATTCACTCTTGTGTATTTATTACATTTACACATGCATACATATTAATCATAGTTAGATGTCAATTTTTAAACTTTAAACCTTTGTTAACTCACTAATCACTCAGCCTTTTAACAATGGCAATATTATTTTTAAACAAGTAGCTTGCATTATGTACGTGTTGATTTTCCATAAAATAGTGAAAGTAAGAAACTCCAATAATTTTATGAAAAAATTTAACCATGCTAACTGGCAATTTTTTCCCGGTATATAAGTGTATTAACTCCTTGCGACACTAGAAACATTTCATAATCGACATTAAACGAGGGTAGTTGATGTATAGGGTCAAATGCATCTCTTCTGTTTCAGGCCATGTTTATAAACTATGCAAAATTGCAATGACGCAACACAAAAAAATTAAGATTGTTTATAAACATCACACAATTCAAGACACTACCAACAATGAAAAATAAAAACGTGAAACTACAAAAATATTTCTTCCCATAGTGTTTTTGAGTAATCATATTGTGGGCTTGGTAGAAAAACTCACTAAGTCAATTTTTTTTTTCATTTTTCAGGTTATGGAACAATTGCTTACAGAAAAGGTGCCTTTACTTGTTGGAACAAGTCACCAAGTCATCCTATAAAAATCTTTTGATTTCAAGTGGTTTTTGTAAATCTCATCAAGACAATAGCAGCTCTGTTCTGGCAAGAAAATCTCACTAAGTCAATCACATTGACTTACTGAGTTTTCATTGCTTCACTATATGCAAGACGGTTTCACTAAGCCAAGTATATTGACTTAATGAGTTATTATAGCAATGGGATTTGTCCGTATCACTTACATCTACCTATAATCAATATTCTGTACCATTCACTGATATACCTTAGTGGAATTAAACAGTGTTGTCGGTAAGTTTTGGTTTGTAGATTATCGCCAATGGACAACTGTTTCTGTAGGCAGCATTGGAACTCCATATTGTTTACTGTGAGAATGTAACTAACTTCATCAGTGTTATGACTATGAGATACACAGAAGTGTAGACCTTCTAAAGAGCTGTGTAAAAATAGTGCTTCATAAACTAATGATAATTTAATATGAATAACACTACTACTCAGCAAATTATGTAGCAAACAAACTGTAATGTTCACAAATTTATCTTTCAGAACTCTTAAGTTGCAGAAATGCTCTTATAGTGAAGTTGGCATTAGAAAAAAATCTATCTGCTAATAACTCACAAGCAGAAGAATCAACTTCAGCTGACCTAAATAATTTTGCTGATAAAATATTTGTGTAGTATTGTTATAATTGATGTTATTTTCTTACTTATATTAGAAACAATTATAAATTGTTAAGTACTACTGTAAGTTATGAATTTAAAAACTATGTTGATAAACATGAGGAGCAAAATGTTTCCAAGATATTCTGATTCCAGAAGCTGAGCAACCAATAAAAAAAGCAAGATGGAACAGAAAGAATCCCAAAAAATAAAAGGAAGCGAGATGATTGCCTGCCTTACTTCAACAAAAAAGGAAACCTTAAAGATGCTAAATATCCTCAGAATGTACAACGTCTCCAATGCAGATTCAAATGTACGTCTAATTTTACTAACGATGAATGAGAAGAAATTTGCAAACACTGTTGGGGAATGGCATACCAAGAACGAAACATGGACTTCCTTCTTGGTAATATAGAATCCTCAGAACCAAAGACTCAGGAAAAGAGATGAGAGCAAGACAAGGAAGTATGATAAACCGTAGTATTTCTAAAGGATGGATCAAAGATTAGGGTGTGCCAGTCATTCTTATGAAAACCTTGAATATTGATAATGGACCAATAAACACCGCCTTTAATAATAGAAGTCCACAAGGATGATTCTGTGGTAGTGATGGAAGGGGAAAACAAGAGCTGGCAAATAAAACTCCCAAACAAACTGAGGCAGTAAAGGCTCACATTGAAAATTTTCCTAAGATGAAAAGCCAATAAACAAGGAAATCTACTAGATGGGAATATTTGGATTACTGTCTGTCAAACGCTAAAATGCACGAGTTTTATGTTGCCCAATGCAAAGAAAATGATATTAAACCTGTAAGTCAAGACACATATAGACACATTTTTGTAATGACTACAATCTCTCATATTTTGTCTCCCGAAAAAGGATCACTGCAACTTGTGCAACAACTACAAAAATGCCACAGAAGTAAAGATTACTCTAGAAGATGAATACCAAAGTCACATTAGTAGTGTGCAAGATTCTTTGATAACTAAAGAAACAGGCAAACAGAAAGCTGGTAAATGTGAAGGATTATGAATACCAAGGTCACATTAGTAGTGTGCAAGATTCTTTGATAACTAAAGAAATAGGCAAACAGAAAGCTGGTAAATGTGAAGGATTATGAATACCAAGGTCACATTAGTAGTGTGCAAGATTCTTTGATAACTAAAGAAACAGGCAAACAGAAAGCTGGTAAATGTGAAGGATTATGAATACCAAGGTCACATTAGTAGTGTGCAAGATTCTTTGATAACTAAAGAAACAGGCAAACAGAAAGCTGGTAAATGTGAAGGATTTTTATCTGCATCTTTTGACTTGCAATCAGTGTTACAAATCCCNCAGGCAAACAGAAAGCTGGTAAATGTGAAGGATTTTTATCTGCATCTTTTGACTTGCAATCAGTGTTACAAATCCCATCATCAGATGTATCACTAATGTACTATATGAGAAAGCTAAACATGTACAACTTGACCGTATACGAATTCGCTCCTCCTAATAAAGCTTATTGTTATGTTTGGACAGATATATAGGGAAATGAGGCAGCTCAGATATAGGATCTTGCCTCCTACACTGGATAAAACAATTGCCTACAGATGTAACTGAAATCTTTCTTTTTTTCAGATACGTGTGGTAGGCAAAATCACAACAAATATGTTTATGCATTAATGCTCTATCATGTAGAGAATTCCCATTTGAAGATAAATTGAAGCACAATGACTTTCAAAATCTCAAGGATTTATTATCTAAATTAATAAGAAATACAACCACAGATACTAAAGACAGGAAGGTTCTTTGGTTGAAGGTAAAGCGATTTCAGTTTTTGAAATATCAACCAAATACAATTGGATATAGGTAAGATTGCTTTAGAGAGTATCATGACATTGAAGTCAGAAAACCAGTATGAAAGCAACAGGATTGTAGTCTGAATGCACTCTAAAAGTAACAACTTCCTATTAGCAAGGAACAGAAGAAGGACCTGTTAACAATGTGGAAGAAGAACATCATTCCTGAAATTTTTCATGCATGGTATATTGCTCTTCCAGATTGCACCAAGACTGAAAAAGCAACAGAACCAGAGTTTGCAGATTCTGAAAGTGAAAATGAATGTGTGTACATATGTAATTCACATGTAAATGTAAAAAATATTGCGTTTTTTTAAAACCAATAACTGCTTCTGTGAGAAGGTAATAATATTCTTATTGTTAATTCTCCATACAAACAAATTAAAATCAATGGCAACTGCATTAGTAACTATGATTTATACATAAAGTGACAAATTAAAACTCATTAAATTGAATTAGTGAAATCATCATAATCAGGAAAAACTCCTTAAGTCAACTACAAACATTAAATAATTATTACAAATTTAAATTTTATGAATGTGGTGATTTAAGAACATTTGAATTCTAGGTGCATTTGTGATATTTAATTAGAAAGCGAAAGTAAACAATTAAAATGTGTCATTTCTTATATAATCTCCAACATCTATCTTATGGGCCTCCTGCAAACTAAAATATTTATTTCTCACAAAGTGACTTTTCTGACTTTGTGAGTTTCTCCACCAAGCCTGCAATGTTGTGCTTTTTTTACCAACATATTTGTTTGTTTAACTTTTGGACTTTGGAAAGTTAATGACATAGTTTTTAAATGCTTGGATAACAAATTTCTAGGATTAATTTTGATTTTCTTTGCAAGACAGTGATAATAAAATATTCTAGTTTGTAATTAAACTACATATTAATTTACGACTCTTATGCATGAAAGTGGATATAAATATGCTGTTCAACAAAAATACTAAAACAAATTGAAAACTGAAAATCGTAGCCTTCTTTAGGAGTGTAAAATGGTTTTGCAATCCATCACTACTAATCTACAAGGCATAAAATGCAAGAAGATGAGAGTTGACCAACTTTTGCATTGGATTCTTGCCTCTGCGTACTTTATAAACAGTACTTTTGAATCATGTGTGTGTGACTTTTTGCACCTTTCCATTTCTTATGTGATTGCATTATTTGTGTAGTTTATGAACCAGACCTTAACCTCATGTTAAGAATTACTCTCTAGAGATTACTGAATTGTTTTATACCTGTTTTATCCTAGGTATGATTTTATCATCTGGTTCTCATTTTAAGAATAAACTGGTGGCTAGTACTGCACCATATGCCTGCTGTAGATAAACGAAGGCATGTTTTGTAAGTACATGCCATCCATTTTGTTGAGTAACTGTGGTAAACCCCAGAATATGGTTACCGCGTGTGTTCATGACAATGCATGTTACAGAGTACCAGTATAAAAATCTAGCTTAATCTGTATGGTCAGCTGTAAAGACATTTTTTTTTGTAAAATTGAGAGATTGTGTAGAGATTTGGGAGGCTCTTAACATCGGAGTCTTGAGAGCCTATAAGGGTGAAGCAAGGTGAGTAAAGAGCAACACCGGAATGCAAGGACGGGGAAATGGGAAATCCCTGAGAAAACCCACAGACCAGCGAGATCCATCAAGCACGATTCCCACATGTGAAAATCCAGGAGCGAACCTGCTGGGAATCGAACCTGGTTTGCCTTGTTGGGAGGTGAGTGCACTAGTCGCTGCACAACCACGGCCCCCTGTAAAATTGAAACAGGCATGCTATTATTTCTGTTGCACAACATTAGTTTGCCAACATCACATCTCCCATTGAGAGCAATTCAAACTGAGAATATTGTGCTCCATTTTTCTTCCATCTTTACAATATGTGAGACAATTAACAAAAAAAGATGCAAAATAACAGAATGCTCAACAGAATTTTCTTATTCAATATGTATTTTAACTGGCTTACATGAACAAAAATATTTATAATACCTATTATGTCAAAACCAAGTTCTTTGAGATGTGTCGAATATAAATGCCTAGCCTTCAGTCAATGTTACAACACACACACAGATCACACACGACCTTCCAATTTCAAGTGACAAAGCAGTTTTAACATAGCCATGTGTGTTGTTGACAGCTGACTTTCATCATTGAATCTGTTCAATTTTTTTTTTTCATATAAATAATTTCAGATTGCTTAAGATGAGAACAGAATTAAACCATTTACATTTTTTTAGCAATGCAAAATATGTATGAAGTATGACCTCACATTCCCTTAGCTTCTAGTCATTTCAAAAAATGTAATTACATGAGCATTTAAAGTTGGTAAGAGCAGGCTACTGTTACATAAGCAGTTATGGAAGTTATACCAATGTTCTTTATGCCCTCTTTGTATATTTCCATCATATATAAAACATTTCAATGGACATAATGACTACCAGGGGGCCTAGGCTCGAAATTGTACAAGTGCAGCTAGTATACGAGATGTCTCGCACAGTCCATGATGTATAAGAGATGGTTGTGGTAAGCTCCAACCACCCGCAGCTCGCAACCATCTTCCTCGTACGAGGGGAATGGTGGGCGAGTAGAAGGGTTTTGTTTTGTCATATTGCCACACATGAAACTATGTGGGAAAAGTTTCTTGTGCACAATAGCCGAAAGTGTCTACTAATAGTTATTTAGGTTTTTGCCCAGGCTTTGTTGTAAAATGCAATGATTCAAATTAATAAAATAGCAAATGAGCTGAAGTTCATTCTTTTGGAATTTGTGGAAGTGAAGTACGACTTAATTCAGTGAATGTGTTTCTTTTAGCAAAAATGTACATCGCCTGAAGTAACCTTTAAAATAAAATCATGTGAAACCATTAGTAGCTTCTCAACTTTTAGTAATCAATTCAAGTTTAAAATAAAAACTAATTGTAATTATTGTCATGAAATAAAACGTCCAAGCTTTCTTCTAGTTTGTCAATAATAATTACTAGAAGAGCCTTGACCATGTAACATTAAATTATGTACATTTCTAAACAGTATGTGTTTAAGTTGTATTTCTTAAATAAGCATTTCAACAGTTTTCATTGAGGCTTTACATGTTAAGTAGTTGCTGAATAACGTAACATGTATTATTGTTAGTGTTTAAATTTTATAAGAACTGAGAGCTTTCTACAGTATACATGTACCGTATTTACCGCACTGTAAGCAGATCTTTTTTTTTACCAATTTGGACCCTCCAAAATTATGCCTCGACTTAGAATCGGGACCGGCAATATTACATACAGTTCCGACCAAGTACAGTCGAACCCTGATCTAACGCACATGTAGTTAACAAAAACAGCTATATTAAGTAAAGGTTTTCAGCAACCATAAAAAAATCACAAAAATTAATTAAAATAATATAATATCCTTGCTAAACTGTAATAAATTCCATTAAAAACATATTAAAACTCATTTAATGAACTACAGCAATATTAGGTACATATTTCTCAGTAAGTATCCTTAAACCATCCGCCGAAACATGAAGAACAAAAAAGATTTGGTTAAAATCCGTTAAAAACTCCGGCTGCAGTGACTTTGAGTTGAGCGCACCACATGGCACGTGCATGGCTAGCGAGACAAACTTTGCGCAGCACATGAAGTCATGAAGGGCTCCTTTGTTCTTCACCCCCTCCTCTTCTTCTCCCTCGCTTTCAATGGCACACATCTTCCAACTCTGAGTGTATGGCTACTCTCCGATCACATGTGCATAGTAACAATGGTAGCCAATAACAGCGCGGGTTACAGATCTTCTTCAATTGTGCTGTTACAACTTTTATTTTTGGCTTTTCTTATTGGATTTTGATTACGGATTGCGATTGAAATTAACTGTATTGGCCGTTGATGACCTGCTTATGCTATTTTTTTTATTGAGATACAATGTTATTCACAATTTTAGATTTCAGTTTTGTGCTTTTTATAAATTGACAACTTGTTTACGTTTTTCATCTTCAACTTTGGATTTTTATTTTCAAAATATGAGTGGAAATCAGCGCTACATATAAACCAATACAAATACATATTATGTCAATAATAATGGCGTGCCAGCACCGCCCATTTCTGCTGCAGCCCGCCTCGCTTCACTCCTGTACGTGTTGCAGTTGTCCTTGAAAAGTAGGCCACTGCCTTCACACCAGCTATTTGCATGGATGTCAGATGACTTTACGTTTGCCGCTACAGGCTGTCAGTGTTTTATGAAGGCACGATCGTGGTACAATGTACAAACAATTGATTGTTTGTTTATTTATTGATTTATATATTTCATTTTAGTGAAAAAGTTCTTTGCACAGACTAAAAATGTACGCTGGTAAAAAATGTATACATAGTGGCATGTGCCACAATTTTTACGTTTTTGTGATAATAAGCGAAGGTGCATGGCCTCGTGGGATGTGCATTACTATGTGGAGGACTTCTACTTTTTGAAATAAATTTGTATTTTGTTAACTCTTCCAGACCAACTTTATTTTATGGTTTCAGATGTTACAAACAAAAAGTTTTATGACGTGTGCTGAACCTAAGTCGATACAACACTTTTTCTGTTGTCACAGTCAACGAGCTGTATGTAGGCTATATGTTCAACTACAGTAATATGAACCAGTAAGATGGTTTGCGAATCATTTACACCACAGGTAAGATCAATGGTCATTGAGCTTAGCAGTGAGCAGTACACACCAAAAATTACCTACACAATTGTGTACACTGGGTCTGAATGGGTTAATAAATCTTCTGATTTTTGCACAAAATGCCACTGAAAATGGATTTCAAATGTCATTGAAAGATCATAAACAACCTCACATTGACGAGAAAATGTTCAAACATTGAGGGTCGCTTATATTTTAATGTTAAACCTATAAATAAGTAACCCAGTGCTTTATTGGCTAACGTGGACAGATACATACCTTCAATTGCATGTTCAGTGATAAATGAAAATGTTCTTCACCTTTCCAAATTGCTATCACCTTTGAATGTTGAATAACAGCACTTGGCCAGGACAGATGGTATATTAATAGAAGACTCCATTCTACTGAAATGAATTAAATTTGTGTTAATCATCCAATTTTTGTACAAAAAGGCCTTCAGAAATGGATTTTGCACTCAATTTTAAGCAGCGCACAATGTTTAAACATTTTTCTCGTCAGCTACAGATTATGGTCTTGTGAGGTACAATTTCATTTGCAGAACATATGCCTAGTGAATTATGTTAATATTTGATTTAAACAAAAGTGTTATTTTGCACCACAGATGACGAAACACTCTTAACATGATAAAAACATGTTTTCATAACAACTTCTTGGTGTTGGGGTGTTAAAATAGATAAATTTAGATTTTACGAATCCAGCAAAATAGAGTAAAGATTTTCAGGAACAGTGACATTTTGTTTAATCGGAGTTCTACTGTATATATATAACAACCTGATCAAATGGACAGTATATATTTACCAGTACCATTTTAGGCCTAATACTAATCTAATAAAGTTGTCCCAGTTCATAAAAATGTGCAGTTTTTCTGTAAAGTGCACCTCTTTATCGCTTGGCTCAGTCTGACTTCTAATAAGGTCATTACTGTGTAGATATGTGGCCTGTATTGAATAAGCTTCAGCTGTCCTTGATGATACTAGTTGCCTAGCAACCAGTGTGGTGTCCTTACGACCTTCCTCTAGGTGCCAATAGGTTGGAAAGGGGAGGGGTAGTGTTCCACTCCTCCCACCACTGATGCTTTTCCTTCACCGCCTCACCCGCTGTGAACACACTACCCGATCGATAACCTCGCCTGCATGCTCTCAGCTAATCGAGTATACAAGACAGTCAAAATTTGGCTTGTATTGGGTGTCATTGTATATTTCTTCAGAGGGTTAGAAAATTTGGGGTTGGCTTGCAATCAGTGTCTGCTTACAATTGATTATATACAGTACGTGTATAGTTCATATTTTCAGGCAACAGGAAACTTGGCCTAGGCAAAATGTTTTCAGTACTTGATGTTTATTATTTTACCGTAGGAACTATAAAAAAACTATTTTCAGTACAACATTTTACCATCCATCCATGGGTAGATTTATTAATTTATTTATGTTATATTTTAGTATCTTATGAATTTGTACTTTTATGTTACGATGATTACAATTTGAATAACCCTGCATGCAACAAAAATATTTCTGAAAATTGCAATTTTATGAACCTGCAAACATAATATACGACGCCATCGTTCTGACCACAGACCTACTAGAACAGCAACGTAAGATGATTATCAAAATTGTGTATTTCAGTTATGCAGTTAAAGTTTTAAATTTACATGTGCAACAATAAATTACTATTTTTAGCGCTTCACTCTGTAATTTCGCTGCACTTTATGCATAATCATATATTCTACTTTTTATAATTTAATTGCAAACTCCTTTCTTTTTACGGAAATACCACTTCAGTATCTCCATATTTGTTTGGATGCTTCTCACATAGTTCATACCCGAAAGAGTGCTCACTCGCATGGTCATCTAGACATATGCAAGGGTTCTCATAACGTTCGATCTTACAGTTTTCTGAAATCATTCGTGTTAGGGTCACATGTTCATGCCATTCGTATACGACTGCAGCTCAAGCTTAGACTCCCCAGGTCAGCTATGTAATCACTGTATTACAACTGTATCATTAAATCTGGATTGAGTATTTCACATTCTCTTTCATGTTAATATTGCATGCCACCTTAAAAATAACTATAACAATAATTGCATACTATGCATTGAAGTCCACAAACACATTAAAAAATACTACGACCGATTATATTATTATATAACTTCATGAATAACCTCAATTAATAAACATTGTAGTAAATTATAAATGAAAATGTAATATATATTTTATTCTACATGAAAATATTACTCTGTTACCATCCTACATAAGCAATTATTCTAATTATATAATATGAGAATACTTACCACAATATCTTTTAAAAAAACATGATTTACCCCCTTTCTGCTTCAAAAATTCACCTTGAGAAGTGTAAAACTAAGATAATATTGGGTTCCAGCCACAACAGAGTTCATCTTTAGTACCCTACGGGAGGGCCAAGTCAATAGCATTTTTGACAAGAATTTTTTTTTTTGCTATAAAAATTTAAATTACTGTTATGGTTATGCTTAAACATTTACAGTACTTGAATTGAGATGGAACCGGCACTTGGAACACATTTAAAGTTATGAAAATATAAAGTTATTGCAAAATACAAAACATAACTTTTCTTAGGGAGGGGCACAAGACTCATCCCAACACCACAAATAGTGCCCACGGTCACAAACCTAGATGTATTTATTTAATGGTATTTCAGGCATTTTCTGAAACTACCTCTAGTTTGATCGGGTGTACAGTGTACGGGATGAGTATAAAAGAATACTCCAACTTTGAAGGTCTATAAGGTCGTAACTCTCGGTTTGAGGTGGTGAGGGGGAAGCAAGCTCACATTCGACGCGTCAATGTGAAGGGGACGGTCTGATGTTTCCTTTATGTACCCAGAACGAGGTAGACGATGCCTTCATGTCTAAGCTGGCTTTTAGCGATGAAGCGACGTTCCATACAAATGGTAAGGTGAACCTTCACAACGTGCAGATATGGGGTAAGGAGTCTCCACATGAAACCACCGAACACAAGTGCACTTCCCCTAAAGTAAACGTGTTTTGCGCTGTATCCAAAGACACTGTTTTCGGCCCTTTATTTTTTCACGAGCCCACTGCTACTGGAATCCCTTATTTTATTTAGACATTCTTACAGAGTGGTTGTTTCCTCAGTTAGAAGAGGTGGCGGGGGACTTCATTTTCCAGCGGGATGGTGCGCCACCCCATTGGCCTCTAGCTGTTCGCGGATACCTGAACGAGACGTTGCCGCAACGTTGGATTGGTCGAGGAGCAGCTGGTGACCAGGCTCTTCATCACTGGCCTCCAACAAGTCCCAATCTTACCCCGTGTGATTTTTTTTCTATGAGGTACATAAAGGATCAAGTGTTTTGTTCACAATTGCTGGCTAACATTGACGACCTCAAAACAAGAAATATTTACGCCATCCAAACCGTAACAGCGGACATGCTGACAAGAGTGTGGAACGAGTTTGATTATCGCGTAGATGTCGTTCAGGCCGCTCATGGTGTTCACATTGAGCCTTTATAGAGATATGGTAAACAAACTTCACAGTTCCACGGTTCATTTGATTAGTCAACCAAGGTTGTAGGTTGTTTGGTTTTGATATTATAGACCTTCAAAGTTTTATACTCAACCTGTATTGTTCTTGCACGACTTGTAAAAAGCAGGACAGCTTTTCATGATTGTACTAGAATTTAGTTTAATGTTTACTTGAAACTACCATTGTTGTGCATTTTATTTAAATGTCTGCTGTAAAGCTATATCTCCATTTTGAGCAAACGATGGTAATTTAGTGATACTGAAGAGGCAGGGTATATGACGATGCAAAAGAGCTTCTTATTGCCTGAAAACTAGTAGTAGTTAGAGAACTATTCATGTGCAAAGCCAAAAGACAAAATTTTCTCGTGGGTTTTATTCCCTCCCAAATTAAGGTCTAATGCTTTTTAACATCATGTTGTGTAAGCTCATTTTAATTGCTCTCTTTCATGCATGCTTTCTTTTTGTGCAGTGATCTCACTGCTTTAAAATATGCTATTTATCAAAAAGGTGGTCACAGAATATTATTTATAACTCTTGGTGTATCTGAAATTCATTAAAATTTCAGAAAGAAATGATATTGCTCTCAATAAAAATGGGATGTAAAAAATTACTTTTTTTATATAACTTATTTTATTTACATTCATTACTACTATCCTACTGTAATTTTAATGTGACATTCCATATTGAGATGTAATTTTCTTGAACTAGTTTAATTAAGGACTTGATGTGGCTTGCATTAGAAAATATGTTCAGCATGATAAATTATTGTAAACACTTCATGTGCTGTTTTAACAAATTCTTCATTTTGATATTGGTTGTGATTGGGATATTTACCGTGTATTATTATTGCATTTTTGTGTGAACACAAATTGTTTTTGTACAAAACTATTTAATAAATTATATAATAGTCTAAATGTTTGCACAACAGTTGTACTTATGAAAATTTCTGAATAATAATTTAAGTTTAATCCAACATGTATTAAAATATTCCTTGCTTCTGCACATTCATCATTTTTATTCCAGGGCATTTGTAGATCGCATTTGCTGGGAAAATCGGTCTGTTGAGCTTACAAATAAGGAACCCAGTGCTTTATTGGCTAACCTGGACTGATACATACCTGCAGTTACATGTTCAGTGCTAAGCGAAATTGTTCACCTTTCCAATAGCTATCTCATTTGAATGTTGAGAAACAGCATTTGGCCAAGGCAGATATGCACAATGTTGGTTTCCCTTTTTCACATGCTCTAGTACTATCAGTTACTGCTTAGATAATAAAGATGAGTTCATCTTCAGGTTCCAAAGACTTCCAGCCTGTATCTAGCAGTAAAAGAAAGTACTTGTTACATTTGTAATATCAGTAACTCGAGTATAAATGTGGAGCATCTACTGTGTGCAAGTGGATGTGGTGTTGTCACATATGCTTCACAAACAAAACTGACAATATTGTCTGTGTCAGTAATGAGCTCAAGTTTGCTATTTTTCTGGGCAACAAGATATATTTTGAAGTTATCACCTTTTTTATGTGAAACAGCAACAATCTGGAATCACATATGGAAGTATTTAAAAAGTGAAAATAAGTCTTGAAAACACTTCTTGATGATTATCATTAAAATGTTAGCTCTACAAAGGGAATTTCAGGAAAACACATTTAAATTAAATGAAGATCCAGCAGCAAAATGAAATAAAAGATACTTATACAGTCAAGTTCTAATAAGTTTTAAAACTCTTAAAGAATCTGAAAATGTGATAGCAAACATGAATCGGAGCAAAATTTTGTTCAGAATAAGATTTGACCCTACGGTCATGGAAAATGAAGTAACTTCATGTATAAAACAAGAAGTTATTGATATAACTAACAAGCATACTTACCTCTACATGGATGCAAACAATTCTGATGAATTTCTTGAAAGGTTCGATGGTAGGTGGGTCTTGACGTCTGGTTGACATAGATATCATTAGTGATGGAACCAGAAACAAAAAAATATTAGTGAGACAATTACAAATACATGTGTGCCTTGCCTGGGACTCGAACACAGAACACCTCGTACCACGAACTGGCTGCAACCAACTACAGTATGGAGGTAACATTCGGATCATCAACTTCGGTAGTAATCAGTATACAGTTTTGGTAAACTGGACTCACCAAATTCAAATATTTACAGTATTATGAAAACAAGTGTGTGAATCCCTCTAATCATGTACGTTTGCATGGCCTACCATAACACTATTTGTGTGCAGAATTTGGTGGGAATAGGTTGACTAGTTCCCGAAATGTGGCATAAAAGCCTTACTTTCCCATTTGGGGCTATTGTACTAAAGGCCTAAAAACAGGTTTGTATAGGCATATCTGATGCATCTAATATATACTGTCAGCATTAAAACTTTGGTTAAAATTTGTCAAATTATTTAATAGATATGTTGAACTTGTCTAAATAATTTATATTGCACCATTTTGAAAAAAAAAAAAAAAGTATGTGAGTTCACATGGCCCACTGTAGTACTACTTGTGTGAAAAATTTTGCGGGCATTAGATTATTGGTTCCCAAGATATGGCATTAATGTTGCATTTTGTCAACTGGAAATATCTTTTAACAAAAGGTGGCAAAATATAATCTCTATAAACATATTTGATGCTTCTAATGGATACTCTCAGCATACAAAGTTTAATTGTTTAATAGATATGACATGTATTTAAATTATTTATATGGTAGCCATACTGTAAATAAAGCCAGACACTCTAAGAACATGGCCTACTGTAGCACTACTAAGTGCAAAATTTGGTGAGAATCAGTTGATTGGTCCCGGACATATGACATAAAAGGTCCATTTTCTCACGTGGTTCTACCTTCATTACTGGAGCATAAAATGTTTATGTATTGGCACATGCTATGTTTGTCATAGATACTTCTACATATTAAAGTCGGTTGAAATTGCTTGGGAATATGGCACACTTACCTCAAATATTTACACGGCTGTTATTTTGAGAATATGTGACTGCCTCCTTAATTTGTATAATATAAATTTAGATGGACAAAAAGTATAACTTGGCGCCTAAATTTGATGGGTATCTGTTAACTGTTTCCGAGATAGGACACAAAAGCTTTATTTTCATGTTGTGCTATCTTTCAAAATGGTTAACAAATGAAACGCATATTAGCTTATTTGATGCTTGCATGGATACAGTCAGCACACATTCTAAGTTGAAATTGGTTACATTGTTTCGCAAATACAGAATACTATGCTAAAATGTTTATATGGCCGCTATTTTGAAAATAATTGTCTGGCCCTCTTAAAACATAGCCTATCAATTTACATGGCCTACCATAGCATTATTTGTTTGCAACTTAGGTTGGAACCTGTTGATTGTTTCCCATGATATAACAAAATTTGATTTATTCGTGTGGCACTATCTTACGAAATGGCAGACGAAAGAGACCCTGTGAAGACAGATTTTGTTGTTGTAATATATTTTGCCAGCATATAAAGTTGAGTTGGAATTTGTTTAAATATTTCGTAGATATAAAATATTAAAATAAAATATTTATAATCCCCCATTTTTAAAAAAAAAATTGTCAGACTCATTTACAATATGTTTGTTTACATGGCCTACTTTAGAACTACTTGTTTGCCAAATTTAGCAGTAATCGGTTGATCAGAGATATGACTAAACTTCATTTATTTGTGTGACACTAACTTACAAAATGGTGGAAACAGGCTCTGGGTAAATGCATTTTATGATTGTAACAGATACTGTCAGCATACAACGTTAAGTTGAAATTAGTTACATGGATTCATAGTAGTATAAAATGTTTATATGACAGCCATTTTGAAAATAATAGTATGACCCGCTGAAATATGTGAGTTTACATGACCTACTGTAGTGTTACTTGAATGTCAAACTTTGTAGCAATTGGTTTATTGTTTCCAGAGATATGCCATTAAAACTTTATTTTTCATGTAGCACTATTTCACAAAATAGCAAACAAAAGAGGCTATGTGATGATGTGTTTGATGCTTGTAAAAAATACTTTCAGCGTAACATGTTTTGGTCAAACGCTATGGTAGATATTACAAATAAACCTTAAACTAAAACTTAAAAATGCCACCATTTAGAAAATAAGTACTTTAGCCATTTAAATTGTATATATGGACATAGCCAACAATAGTATTACTTATATGCCAAATGTGGCAGGAATTCGTCATGTAATTACCAAGATATAACATAAAAACTTTATTTTTCATGTGGTACTATCTTCCAAAGTGGACGATAAACAACATTGTCACTTTCTAAATTCAAAACTTACACCATGCACTATCAACATGTTAAATTTCATTTACGAGGGTACAAAGGTTCCGAAGATATAATGAAAAGCCTTGTTTTTTCAGTTTGCACTATTTAATAACATTATCGCTTTCCAAATTCAATGCTTGTATCACGCACAGTCAACACAATAAATTTGATTTAAATTGGTTTAATGGTTCCTGAAATATAACAAAGTGCCAAAAAATTTTCAATTGCCGCTATTTTAAAAATAATTATCCAGCATGATCAAAACTTATAAAAATTGGTTGTCCTTACTAAATACATGTGTACCTAGTTTGGTGGAGGGGGAAAGGGGGTACATACATTCCAGACAGACATTCGGGTGATTCCATAAGCCTACCTTTCCTTCGGAAAGTAGGTTAAAATTTATCAAATATATGTTTATTAACAGTAGTACCGCTTAAAAATTAACCATAAACATAACTTGTACGCCTGTCACATTGCCGTCCCCGAAAAAGATAACAACCATTTTTGGCTATAATAAATGCAGCATACTATGTTTTTACCCATTTCCCTAGAATTTTCTATTTTTTCAACCAAATTCTCACTGTGCCTGAGAAAAGAGTTGTTACTTCAAGAGGGTCGCTATTCCCGGGGTCGCAAAATTGAGAGTTGACTGTATTGGCTTACCTTTGGTAAACAAATATTACTAAGATTAGTGATAAATTTTAGTTAAGCCGACTGCTTAACCCTTTGTGGGACACTAAGAAACCCTAACTGAGAAGAATTATACATGCTGCAAGATATAAACCAAAACGTTTTTTACATATATGGCAAATAGGTATCATTCTTCAACACACACNATTATACATGCTGCAAGATATAAACCAAAACGTTTTTTACATATATGGCAAATAGGTATCATTCTTCAACACACACAATCTACCCATTAACGTTTCAAAAAAATTTACTTCAGTCAATGAAAAACAAAAATTATTTTCATAAACTTTACAAAAAAAAGGCAAAATCCCTACTATTACAGCCAACTTNCAGTCAATGAAAAACAAAAATTATTTTCATAAACTTTACAAAAAAAAGGCAAAATCCCTACTATTACAGCCAACTTTTTTTTTGTCACATGATACAAGGAAAGTTAAAGCTATACTTAAAAAAGACAAAAAACTTGGGGAAAAAAAAGATTAAGTAACAAAATTAAAACAAATCTGAAACAGTTTTGGCAATATCTAAAAATATAGAATAATGATCATAACCAACACTGCTCTAAATGTAAATGTATCCAAGCNAACAGTTTTGGCAATATCTAAAAATATAGAATAATGATCATAACCAACACTGCTCTAAATGTAAATGTATCCAAGCGCCAACAAATTGCCAGTACTTTTTCCACAACCTTTACATCTGTCTACACCCATAGTTTCCAAACACCCACAATTCNCGCCAACAAATTGCCAGTACTTTTTCCACAACCTTTACATCTGTCTACACCCATAGTTTCCAAACACCCACAATTCTTCTTACTGAGATAATATGCTTGGTTCTTGGCATGTAAAAAAAATTGAAATTTTCACTTTCTCAAGATTTGAACAATATTCTAAATTTTACAATCAAATGATTGTAACGACACAATANAAATTGAAATTTTCACTTTCTCAAGATTTGAACAATATTCTAAATTTTACAATCAAATGATTGTAACGACACAATACAATAATTAACGGGATCCTTTGTAAAATTTCTTTCGTTTTGCGAGGCTTCGTAATATTTTATCGGGATTTGAAATTATAGCAGTGGTAGTTGTGTTTATCGGGCATACGTTTGCCGTTTTAGGAAATCTTAGTTTTTGTTACGCGTCAGCATTAGTAGATAGAAGCTTTACGAACTGCAGTTAACAGTTTTTGTTCGAGAAGGTTTAATTATTTTTTACCGATGATGCAGTTTGGATGGCTACGCAGTTCAGCTGGCGTGGGAAAGGGATGCTGGCCCATGCCATGCCCTTATTTGGGGCGAGGAGTGGGGATAGGTACGCAGCGACAAATTCTCAGTATGCCTATCGCCGGTTAGCAGTGAACAACCAGCACTCGCCGAGGCCGCATCGGGCGTGGCAAACAACCCCCACACCAGCAAACTTTATCCTGCTCGTTTATTTCTCCGCCGGTGTGGGAGGTCGCTACCTGTATTTTCTTCTTGCGATGCAAGTTTTCAAGATGTAAATTAACAATAAACTACTGTGGCGCTGCTCTCTGTTTGTTTGTTTGTCTGTGAAGTTTTTCGTGGCTCTGCATACCTGACGATTATATGTGAACTGTTTTATTTAAATAATAAATAAAAGTACACAGTAATAAACAGAAACTGGACTTTATTTTTTTATATTTGTTTAGGCGCCTTTAATGTTTCATGTTTCTACCGATTGAGCTAACTGAACTGTAACTTCCAACGTCATACCAGACGGTGCAATGTTACAAACATGACGGCCCATACGTGGGGCAATGTTACAGGATGCTCCGAAATCCTGGTTCATATACATATTTATATTTTTTCGCTGGGGAACACCGCTTTCTGTGAAAGTCTGCAACTGTGATTCCCATTTACAAAGGTGGTAGTCATTAACTATATTTTATTTTAGCTTTAGACTTTAACTTTTGAGTGCTGTGGAATATACACACTGTTTTTATTACTTACAAGGCAATATTTATTTAAAAAGGTGGTTAAAGGATTAAATACAGCTGTAAAGAGAAAGTAACTAAGGCCTCAAAAGTGCTCAATTTACCGTAAACAGCCTATATCAAAAACTATAGGCCAATTTCACTGGTACGTCCTTTTTCTAAGGTTTTTGACAAAACTACCCATAGACTTACAGTTCCACATAAAGAGTTCTTTGGTCAAGTATAAACATGATTTGACTTAAAATAAACTGCAATTATAAATATTATTGATTTTGTATGCTGTATTTAGAGAGGCAGGTCAACGACCTTGCTTGCGTGCTAATGACAGTAAATTCTAATGAATTTCTGCTGGGTTTTTTTTATCACTGCACAATGCATCGCACAAGGGCAGAGTCCATACAACTTGTTGCAGCTTTCAACTTTGTTCTACTAAATTTTTGCAACAATTTTTTTAATTACAAATTTTTTTTTTTAACAATTTTAATTTTTTACCTTTCCTGAAAATTTGTTAGTACCTATAAGGTGTCCGTATGAGCTGAATTCCGTACAAATAAGGTTTGAGTGTATTAATGTTCTGAGCTGAGTATTTAATTAAATATGATGTATACTGGCATTAAATTTCATTTTGCATAGATATACGTTTTTTTTAGCCACATAATTTTTGCATATACAAATACTTAAGCTGTGCCCACAACCATCCGGCGCACCGTCAGTCGCCCGTCTGTCAGTCAGTCATCAATCTCAATCGTACAAGTTCTGAAGTTACTCGTGAATGAGCTAGTATGCTTTATGCACTTGAAAGATTAATTTTGTTTAGACTTAATTGTTTTTAACTCCTCAAAATACAAAAACTGCATTTTTCGCATTGTCAATGTTTAGCTGTCTGTACCGCAAAAACAACACATTGTTTTTAAAAAATTATTTATTTATTTAAATAGAAAGACATCTTCCAACAAAAATGATACGCTTAAAAAGCATATAGGACCTCTCCAGTTGCCAAAATTAAACACAGCCTGCCACACAACCTTTTACATTGGAAAGTCCATTTTCTATGGCTTCTTTACAAAAAATGCTGTAAGAACAAAACATTAATTAATTTTAATGAGCAGACATTTTCCTAACAAAATAATATCCCAGACACATATACATACAAGACTATTCTCGTCGACGAAAATTATGTAAACATTGTATGCCACGTAGCTTTTAACAAGTTTACATTCTATTTTCAGTTGTCCTGAGGGAGGTTTTTTCTACGTTGGAAAAGGCTGGTCTCACTGTTAATCCATCTAAAGTTAAATTTGCAGTTCAAGAAATATATTTTTTAGGCCATAATATTTCTACTAAAGGTATCTCTATTGATAGTGTGCCGTGTGCAAGGACGGGAACAGGCAAGGCTGTGTGTGTGAGAAAGAGGCAGGCTGCGCGTGCACCCTGCGAGCTTGCCTGGCGATGGCTTGCTTTTCTTTTTACTAGAGGGTTTGGTGGCAGCTGTTCTCTTGTTGGCGAGCACAAAGACAGTATTTAATCTCACACTAAAGAAAAGATTTTTTACCCCAATTCTGTTGTACTCTCACACATTTTGCCTTTAAAATAAATCTTGAAGTGCTGATTAACTTAAATGATTTGAGATATGCTAAAAAATACTTCAAAGTTAAAAAAAAATTTTTAAAAATTGATTTGTTTAATCTTTGTAAGTGAANATTTTTAAAAATTGATTTGTTTAATCTTTGTAAGTGAAAAGTTTCAGGAATGTCGTTCATAAGCAGGCACCACAAAAATAAATAAAGCAGTTGACTGTTAAAAATTACCGCTGATTAATCATTCCCACGCCAGTCTTCTCTTAACCCACTTCGTGTTACTAGGATATTGTTTGTCAGTCAACCGTGGCAGGGGGAGAATGGCACAAAAAGGAAAAGACNAAATTGAAATTTTCACTTTCTCAAGATTTGAACAATATTCTAAATTTTACAATCAAATGATTGTAACGACACAATAAAATAATTAACGGGATACTTGGTCAAATTTCTTTCGTTTTGCAAGGCTTCGTAATATTTTATCGGGATTTGAAATTATAGCAGTGGTAGTTGTGTTTATCGGGCATACGTTTGCCGTTTTAGGAAATCTTAGTTTTTGTTACGCGTCAGCATTAGTAGATAGAAGCTTTACGAACTGCAGTTAACAGTTTTTGTTCGAGAAGGTTTAATTATTTTTTACCGATGATGCAGTTTGGATGGCTACGCAGTTCAGCTGGCGTGGGAAAGGGATGCTGGCCCATGCCATGCCCTTATTTGGGGCGAGGAGTGGGGATAGGTACGCAGCGACAAATTCTCAGTATGCCTATCGCCGGTTAGCAGTGAACAACCAGCACTCGCCGAGGCCGCATCGGGCGTGGCAAACAACCCCCACACCAGCAAACTTTATCCTGCTCGTTTATTTCTCCGCCGGTGTGGGAGGTCGCTACCTGTATTTTCTTCTTGCGATGCAAGTTTTCAAGATGTAAATTAACAATAAACTACTGTGGCGCTGCTCTCTGTTTGTTTGTTTGTCTGTGAAGTTTTTCGTGGCTCTGCATACCTGATGATTATATGTGAACTGTTTTATTTAAATAATAAATAAAAGTACACAGTAATAAACAGAAACTGGACTTTATTTTTATATTTGTTTAGGCGCCTTTAATGTTTCATGTTTCTACCGATTGAGCTAACTGAACTGTAACTTCCAACGTCATACCAGACGGTGCAATGTTACAAACATGACGGCCCATACGTGGGGCAATGTTACAGGATGCTTCGAAATCCTGGTTCATATACATATTTATATTTTTTCGCTGGGGAACACCGCTCTCTGTGAAAGTCTGCAACTGTGATTCCCATTTACAAAGGTGGTAGTCATTAACTATATTTTATTTTAGCTTTAGACTTTAACTTTTGAGTGCTGTGGAATATACACACTGTTTTTATTACTTACAAGGCAATATTTATTTAAAAAGGTGGTTAAAGGATTAAATATAGCTGTAAAGAAAAAGTAACTAAGGCCTCAAAAGTGCTCAATTTACCGTAAACAGCCTATATCAAAAACTATAGGCCAATTTCACTGGTACGTCTTTTTCTAAGGTTTTTGACAAAACTACCCATAGACTTCCAGTTCCACATAAAGAGTTCTTTGGTCAAGTATAAACATGATTTGACTTAAAATAAACTGCAATTATAAATATTATTGATTTTGTATGCTGTATTTAGAGAGGCAGGTCAACGACCTTGCTTGCGTGCTAATGACAGTAAATTCTAATGAATTTCTGCTGGGTTTTTTTTATCACTGCACAATGCATCGCACAAGGGCAGAGTCCATACAACTCTTATCATTTTTTAATGTTGCAGCTTTCAACTTTGTTCTACTAAATTTTTGCAACAATTTTTTTTATTATAAATTTTTTTTTTTAACAATTTTAATTTTTTACCTTTCCTGAAAATTTGTTAGTACAAATAAGGTGTCCGTATGAGCTGAATTCCGTACAAATAAGGTTTGAGTGTATTAATGTTCTGAGCTGAGTATTTAATTAAATATGATGTATACTGGCATTAAATTTCATTTTGCATAGATATACGTTTTTTTTAGCCACATAATTTTTGTATATACAAATACTTAAGCTGTGCCCACAACCATCCGGCGCACCGTCAGTCGCCCGTCTGTCAGTCAGTCATCAATCTCAATCGTACAAGTTCTGAAGTTACTCGTGAATGAGCTAGTATGCTTTATGCACTTGAAAGATTAATTTTGTTTAGACTTAATTGTTTTTAACTCCTCAAAATACAAAAACTGCATTTTTCGCATTGTCAATGTTTAGCTGTCTGTACCGCAAAAACAACACATTGTTTTTAAAAAATTATTTATTTATTTAAATAGAAAGACATCTTCCAACAAAAATGATACGCTTAAAAAGCATATAGGACCTCTCCAGTTGCCAAAATTAAACACAGCCTGCCACACAACCTTTTACATTGGAAAGTCCATTTTCTATGGCTTCTTTACAAAAAATGCTGCAATAACAAAACATTAATTAATTTTAATGAGCAGACATTTTCCTAACAAAATAATATTCCAGACACATATACATACAAGACTATTCTCGTCGACGAAAATTATGTAAACATTGTATGCTACGTAGCTTTTAACAAGTTTACATTCTATTTTCAGTTGTCCTGAGGGAGGTTTTTTCTACGTTGGAAAAGGCTGGTCTCACTGTTAATCCATCTAAAGTTAAATTTGCAGTTCAAGAAATATATTTTTTAGGCCATAATATTTCTACTAAAGGTATCTCTATTGATAGTGTGCCGTGTGCAAGGACGGGAACAGGCAAGGCTGTGTGTGTGAGAAAGAGGCAGGCTGCGCGTGCACCCTGCGAGCTTGCCTGGCGATGGCTTGCTTTTCTTTTTACTAGAGGGTTTGGTGGCAGCTGTTCTCTTGTTGGCGAGCACAAAGACAGTATTTAATCTCACACTAAAGAAAAGATTTTTTACCCCAATTCTGTTGTACTCTCACACATTTTGCCTTTAAAATAAATCTTGAAGTGCTGATTAACTTAAATGATTTGAGATATGCTAAAAAATACTTCAAAGTTAAAAAAAAAAATTTTTAAATTGATTTGTTAATAAAAATTAATCTTTGTAAGTGAAAAGTTTCATGAATGTCGTTCATAAGCAGGCACCACAAAAATAAATAAAGCAGTTGACTGTTAAAAATTACCGCTGATTAATCATTCCCACGCCAGTCTTCTCTTCACCCACTTCGTGTTACTAGGATATTGTTTGTCAGTCAACCGTGGCAGGGGGAGAATGGCACAAAAAGGAAAAGACNAACCCACTTCGTGTTACTAGGATATTGTTTGTCAGTCAACCGTGGCAGGGGGAGAATGGCACAAAAAGGAAAAGACAGCTGGCAACCACATGCATGGAACAACTACTACATAAAAACCCAACAGGCAGTGGTTGTTGAGCCATACTGTCTGGCACACACTCCATGTGTCGGTTACCTGTGGCCAGATGTTATCCCAACATGTCATTCAGCCGTCAGTAATTGAAGCTTGATTTTTCAGTTAAAGAATTCTGGGAAGTGCATTATACACTGAGGTCTAACAGTAGTCATAATATGCCGGGAGATACTTGAAGGACGATAAAACTTAGCGGAAATTGTCCATTATCCCTCTTATTTTTCTCTCTTTCGTCATCACTCCTCTCCCTTCCTTTCTGTATCTCTTGACGACCCCTTCTGGTCGACCCCTCCCCCGCAACGCACACTGTGAATGATCACTATTTTTTGTCTTTTTCTACATCCCTGTTGCCAGTGTTTCCCTTCTGTGCTTCAGCAATACAGTGCAAAAAGGCATGTAAGAAAATAGAAGCAGTACGGAGGCTCAGCGATTTGACATGGCAATTCACGTAAGTCGGTGGCAGATGCAACTGGAAAAGTTGATTTTTATGTCTAGACTCAGTTGAAAGGAGGGAAGGGGCAGTATTACTTTTTTTTAGGATGAGTGGATTGACACATTCCAGCACGCCACTCCACAAGAGGTAGAAAGAATAGAAAGCACCCCAGCCCACCCCTGGGTTACCATAAAAGAGAAGGCAAATAAATAAAGGGAAGCCCCCACCCCAGCCACTGGCATTCTTTTAATGGCCTTCACGTTACCGCGGTACAATACACCACACGCAAATGTAATGATAGAAACATTTCTCACTTACTTAACAGGACACTACAAATTGTTAATGCAGTTTCATTCAAGGAATATATTTTTTCTGAAAGTATACACACNACTTACTTAACAGGACACTACAAATTGTTAATGCAGTTTCATTCAAGGAATATATTTTTTCTGAAAGTATACACACAAGTATATACAATATTTTTAATTTTTATAAAATTTTTTTTACATTGTACTTTTGCTCACTTCCACTCATTTTTTTTCAAGTGTAAAAAAAAGGTAAGAATAAAAACTGAACAATCACATGAAAATCTATTTTTGACACAAACTTCTGTACCTATCATTCTTTCATTTTTCCCATAAACATTAAGACAGGGTAAAAAAAAAGCAGTAAGATAAAAGATACAGGAAAGGGCAGACTGTGTGAGTTCTTTGTATGCGCACTGATAGAGGGGGAGGAGAGAGACTGTTGTTCAACGCAGCCTCTGCTTCTTCACCGGTATACACAAGGCAACCGGCAGCGGCCTGATGCGCATGTAAGGCAGCCACTTGCAATGCTTAGTTTCTTACACAGCAAGAATATAATCAATGCACTATTTATAAATTATCTGAATTTTACGTACACGTTGAGGAAAGTTTACTTCGAATTACGTATTGTGGGGAATTTCGAATTAACCTAACTCCAAAGCATGTCAAATCCCATCCTTATATTTGGGCGCTAATAACAACTTTGCTTTACATAGAATTTTGAATTAACCAAGTTCAAATTATGAGGTTTGACTGTAGTACAGTGCTCGAGAAGAAAATCAAAACTATTTGTAGCCATAATAAATGCACCAAACTTATTTTTCTACCCATTTTCCTCAAATTTTCTATTTTTTTCAACCAGATTTTTTACGGTTCCTGAGAAAATGGTCGTTACTTTGAGAGGGTCACTATTCCTAGGGTCGCAGAATCGAGAGTAGACTGTAAGCGAATGCAATGAGCATAGACCATAATAACCATATTTGATTAGCAATTAATGGTAAATCATTCACCTTCACCAATGCAGTCTCATACTTTTGCTCATAAACAGCAGGCATGTAAACTCAACTTCTCCACCTCCATTCAGCTTTTACCACATTTACTATGCCATTTGTATATCTTGTGAATTCTCTATATACTGAAAACACATGTACCAAAAAACTGTATCCAGCAAAAATTTTAAGTGGTTCCAACTAAATTTTTAAATAAATAATAATACAATTATCCTCTTTTATCATTTATCAAATATTGTATCTGTTGAAAATCTTTTGGTCCCATCTCTTAATATTTCACACATAAACNCCTCTTTTATCATTTATCAAATATTGTATCTGTTGAAAATCTTTTGGTCCCATCTCTTAATATTTCACACATAAACTACACATCTCCAAACAAAAACGAGCATGTTCCGGCACATTTCAAAACAGCTTAGTTCACAAACTATATGCTCAAAATCCAAACTGCATCACTTATTCCACTTTCAATCGCTATCCAGGTACAGTTGTTTACTGCTCGACCCTCCGCAGCCACTGAATATACAGAATGTTCCCAAATACATGGAAAGTAATCGGGGTGAGGATAGTACACCCCAAAACACAAAATGTCCCCATGAACATATGTCCTAAAGTCAATAGTTTCCGAGCTGACCTTCCAATGATGTATTGGATGTGTTCATAATCATCTTCCTGACACATTCCAGTTCGAGTAGCTGCAGCCATGTTCATGTACCAACAGTAATACGTCACTCTACAAGAAGTGTCCACCTTGTGCNTCCAGTTCGAGTAGCTGCAGCCATGTTCATGTACCAACAGTAATACGTCACTCTACAAGAAGTGTCCACCTTGTGCCTGAATGCATTCCTTAACAGGCTGCATCATTGATTGTCCAATACGTTCAAATACTCCAGGAATTGCACATATCTGCTGGCAACCTTGTTCCACTCACTAGTGAAGCACTGCTATGTCAAGAACTAAAGTTGCATAAACAATGACCTTGAGATGCCCCTACAGGTAATAGTTCAGTGGATTACGATCATGCAGGCCAGGCAATTGGTCCTGCACGGCCTATCCACCTGTGCGAGACAGGTAATAACATTCACACCATTCCAGCTATCACATTAACAGGCACGACTCGTAAAAGATTCACTATTACCAATATGTGTGGTACAATGTTGGAAGGTCTGTAATTCAGAGACTATTGACTTTGCGACATGTTCACAGGGACATTTTCTGTTATTTATTTGGGATGTTCTATCCACTCCCCAATTACTTCCCCCTATACTTGGGAACATTCGGTATATAGGTAAAGAGGTCACAAGGCAACGTTTAATATTCTGCATGATTTTCCTGGAGATAAGTGATGTTCTTAGCTCACCCGCTGCGATCACCACCATCACTCAAGTATTGACAGAGCATTCCTAGCGGTCAGACAGAGCTCACCACCAGCCAAGTAACAGACACATCACCCCCGCTCCTTCCCATGCCCCTGGCCAAACCGTTCAGTAACCTTGAAAATAATTTTGCTACCATCTTCCTTCTCTGAGCAAACGAACGTGTTGGCTGGATAGAGTTGTAGCCAATTTGATGATGCTCAATAGTGCAGATTGTCTACTAGTGTACACTTGGGAATAAGCTTTAGTGTTTTATGGAATGTTCTATTTTGGATACATGGTTGATATGCCCAATAATTATTAAATGTTATTTTCTTTTAGACCATTTAGGGTCAACATTTTTTCGTCATGATGTTAAACCCGCAAATACCAAGCAAGTCACTTAACAGTAAGTGAGTTAGTTTATAATAGTTTCTGGCTCATAGCGCACATACACACACACACACACATAAAATATAATCATAAAACAAAAATGGTTTTGTCATAAGTATTTTAGTGCAATTCATACTTTTGGAGCTATTTTGAAATGCATCAGTAATCATTATAATTGTTTGCTACCTCAGCAAAGAAATTTTATTATTTTATTTTTGTTGTGTATATCAAAAATAGTTTGTACCAGTTGATCAAGGAAAAAGTAGACTGAATTTAGATTTCACTATTTTGGAACATGGTTCGTATCCTCAATAAATATTTGTTGCTCTTGTAGACAGTAATTGGAAAAAAAAAAAAAAAAAAAACTTGTTGGTGATGCATCATTTCTGGCATAAGTAAAAGGCTAAATGTTCAAACCAATTCTTGTTAAAAGTAAAATGTTAAAGCTGCAAGAGCTAAAACTCCATTTGATGTTAGGTTAGTAAAGAAAACAAATTTTGAGTTAAATACACACCTTTCCTCCTCTTGTTTCCTTCCTGGAAGACTGATTTTAGTTCATTTCAGTCCCGTACTCAACGTAGGATATTTATAGCTAAGTTGCTATTCGTACCGTTTTATTTTTATTTGCAGCCNCATTTCAGTCCCGTACTCAACGTAGGATATTTATAGCTAAGTTGCTATTCGTACCGTTTTATTTTTATTTGCAGCCAAGTAATATTGGAAGTGCGCGCCGTACTGCATGGTGAACTTATGAACTCTACTTCAGCACCGTCTACGAGGTTTCAGCTCTTGGTGGTTGTCTGCATGCTCAGCTTTTTCCCGCACCTTTTTACTTTGCTGCTACCTCAATGCCTTGTTCCCCATCTCCCCGCGCATGCGTGCTTGATGCTTTTGTGCCTAGGATTTTTTTAATTGATTGAGCTCGGGCTACTCTGCTTTTGACCTTTGTCATCTATGTACGTTTAAGTTTATTACATGTTTTAACAGGCGTTGTCATATTCAGGTGTCATAGGTAGAGTGTTGCAGCGGCGGCTTATAATAATGCATTTGACACACCACTTCACCTAAATTTTATAATTAATAATTTATTTACTTTGTTTTTATTTTATCTGTTTGATCCATTATTTTATACTATTCATCTGTAAGTTTCAAGACAAAAAAATTGGTTCTTGCACCATTCTTTTATAGAGGTACGGAACACCATCAGAACACACAGCTACAACACCATAGACGCACTAGCTGAAGAAGCAATGTAAGGCCATAAATCTGCCCACATCTATAGACCTGGCATGGCAGCGAGCATCTGTTTATCACGGTGTGAAATATGAATCCAATTAATGATATTGTGAGTAACTTTAGAGAAACACATTTTAGTCGGTGGAAGGATGATGACCAGAAAGACTTGGAAGTGCATGGATGACCTGTGCCAGAGTTATTAGTGTCAAAAATGTGTCAGTGAAACTAATAAACAGTTCATTGGGGAATTTAAAACTTTGTGGTATGATGAATAACAGTGATTGTGTTGCTGCTTTAATCTAGTGTGTTTATTTTATCTTCCATATTGCTGTTTAGCATTAAAATAAATTCTGTAGAGACCCGAATTTGCGAAGCCTCACAGTGTCTGAGAATGATCTCGCAAAATTGTTTCCAACCGATTTTGACCTCACAAAACCCCAAAAATTGCATTAAAATAGCATTTTTCATGTTAAGTCAACTTCAATTGTCTCAAATAGCAAAAATAACATGTTTTTAAAAGGAAATATTAATTTATTTTAATAGACAGATGTCTTCCGAATCATGTATACCCCAGAGGGTGTATACAAACTCCCCTTGTTCCAAAAAAATGTAAATTTTGGGTGCTGAGTCATGTGCGAAGTGCGTTTCCAGTAGCTTCTTCAGGGAAAATCAGACAATGTATTAATGAAATATTATTTTAATTCAATAGGCAGACGTCTTCCAAACAAGATTATACAGTACAAGCCCAATATAACACAGCTGTTGGGGTCAACTCAGACCCATGTTATATAACTTTCTGCGCTCTTCCGGGAGTGACAGCGTTATCTCTGAGTGATGAAGGGCAGACCAGCATCAAACCAAGAACTACTCAAATACTGTATGTTCTAGGCAAATAATGAACTTTATCTACCAAGGGCTAAGCTCTTCGCTGCATGTTTGTGTTTGTCACAAGGGATGGAGGAGGTGCCCCCTTCTCCCTAATTTGGGAGGAAGTGAGAAAGAAACAGGCAGAAACAAAACACAAGTAGTGCTGTGGCGGCAGAAGCAAGGCTGGCAGAGTAGATCAACATTATGGCAGTCATAAAAAAAGAGGGGAGAATGAGGCCCTGTTCCAATTGGCACTGTTTGTTAACAAAATGGTCACATGACCCATTTTGGCTACAAAATCTACAACGTATTTTTATAATTGCATTTTGCGTTTTGCCCGCTTTGTAGCTGAAAAATTACAAAATACAAATTACTAAACCATCACTTTAATGTACATATAGGCCATGTTATTGGAATAAACAAATGTTTATTGTACTCACAATAATAATTTCACAAAGCAAGCTGCTGAAATATTCTTTAAATAGGTATTTTCTCATGAGACAATGTTTCATTAATAGGGATGGGTTGACTGAAGCTAAGATTTGCCTAATCCACCGAATCTTAGGGATTCATAGATTCGGTTGATTTAATATAAAATTTGTGCAGAGATTCGTTTTTTTTTTCTTTATGGTTAATTCAAAATTTTGCATAATATGTAATTCGAAGTAAAGTTTCCCCAAAGTGTATGTAAAATTCAAATGATTTATATATGCTGCAGTAATTAAATTCTTGTGTAACAAAAGGAGCATCTCAAATGGCCTGCCGCTTTACGCACGTGCATCAGGCGGCAAAGCATTCTGCTGCATGCGGCCACCTTGCCTGCAGACATGTCAGTAGCGGGCCACGGGCGAGCGGTACGGAAAAGCAACTGAGCTGCAATCCCCCAAGTTCGCAGATAAAGAACTTCCGCTGTCTGTCTGCTTTTTTCTGCCTCATTTATCCCTCTTTTTTTTTATAGCACAATCTTTACTTATGTTTCTGGAAGAAAAGAAAGAAAGAGGGATACAGAATTTCCTGTCAAACAAATAATTTTCGTGTGGCACTTCTGTTTTCTTTTTAATTTTACATTAACAATAACAGGAGTGCAAGGAACATAAAGTCTAATGGGAATGATGGTCACACAGTGGCATGGAGAAGGAAAGTGCTGGACAGCTGCAGGCAGCCTTGGAAAGGAGGGGTGTGGGGGAGAGAAGGTTGGCATTGGGAAACAGAAGGGTGTTGGGGAGAAAAGGCTGGCATGGGAGTTAAGAGTTAAGTGTAGAGGCGGTGTAATGCGTGATATGAGTGCTACTACCACCTTTATCGCTCCCACACATTTTGGTCTTGGTCACGTCCTGGATTGAAGCACCCTTAACCACAGACGTACCGACAGTGTTTCGTGTGCTATACTTTATTTGTTTTTTTCATAAAACATACAAGATGTGTTGCGTGCGTACACCAGCACTTATCTTGCCGCCGGCAACCACCTCGATACATCAGCGTGCATAAACGACTCAAATTCTGTCTGACCCATGTACCAGTGGTGCCGTTTAGGCCGCCTTATTTGCGGGAAAAAATGCTAGTGCTACATTGGTAAATACCACAAATTGTAATTTTCGTTGCTAGACAGTTCAATGTCGTGGTGTTCCGACTAAACTATACTAAATGCCAATTACGAAAAACGAAACTCCAAACAAATTAGGAACACAGCCTGAGGAAGGGCATGTTTATTTTTCGGCGCCTTCTCTAGTTTTTCCTTCTCAGTACATCACCGTATGACACTTTCCGGATCGACATATTTCCTTGTGACAACTTGTTTTCCATCTTATCCTGCATAATTAATTACTTTTAACGTGAAATCAGTGTACTGCACTTTTTTTTTCATCCACTATATACTTTCCTTTGTATACTACTGTATCACGCTCATGCAAGAAAATCTATTAGCAGTCCAGAAACAGTGTAGCCAGCTCAGTAGAGCAGGTATCACTCGTTGGTCACCTTTTTTATTTGATGTCTGACACTGAGGCACACTGCAACAGGCAAACAAAGTGCTCGCTCATGCCCCTTTCTTCCCCTCACATTCCTGGGCAAATCTTCCCCTTCCCTGTGGAAACGTCACTCACCACACTCTCACCGTGTTATTGGCCGGGCTTATTGCTATGCGGGCGATGGCCAGGCTAGATAACTAGGCNACCACACTCTCACCGTGTTATTGGCCGGGCTTATTGCTATGCGGGCGATGGCCAGGCTAGATAACTAGGCTAGGCGCAGAGACTGCATATTGGAGCAGCCATGAAGAAGGGGGCGGGGATGTAGAACAGTTATTACCTTTGTTCCAGTTTTTAACTGATTTTCGCCACCACTCCTTTCACACCCCTGTAACCTAGTTTACCACACCGGCACCCAAGTGCTGCAGCTGATCACCAATGTCGTAGCGCATGCACAGTCACTAGAAACCTTGAACCAGTTATGTTTATTTTATGCCCTAGGAAAGGAAACTAAATAATGAGCAGTTTTGTAACCGGCCATTGTCCTTTGTTGTGATGCCTGCTGGTAGTTATCAGGAATTATGTGCAGGCGAATTATCGTACACGAGTAACAAACTACCCTTGTGACTTGGGACATAAAAATGTCAGTGGTCTCTGTATGCAATGATACGTAAAAGTAACACAAATACAAAGCTACAAAATTTTAAATTTTTAAGACAAAAAATTTGGCGCAAAATTATTTACAGTTGTATTGGAAAACGTTAGAGATACGGAAAAATTTGTAGACCTTTATTGTTTACAATTTAGTTGCAGACATTTTCGTCACATAAATTTCTTCTAACAGACGCAGTTTTTTTAGATGTTACACAAAATACAACTTGATTAAGAGTGAATAAAATAATATGGCGATTTGCAGAGTTGTGAATTAGGATGACTTTTAACCCACAACGATCTGTAGAACATATTATACTCAATGAGCAGTTGTTTTTAATTAATGGTATTTACTTTGTGAGGTTGACTAAACTCTATATACTAATTACATACTGTTTTTTTGTGTATGTGTATGATCACTGGAGAGCCAAAAAACTGGCAAAGGCGTGCATATGCAAATAACAGAGGTATGGAACCAATCAGAGTAACACGATGCGGTCAGCAGCACCTATATAAGACAACAAGCATCTGGCAAAGTTGCTAGATTGGTTACTGCTGCTACAATGGCAGGTTATCAAGATTTAAGTGAGTTTGAACGTGGTGTTATAGTCGGCGGACGAGAAATGGGACATCTCAGAGGTAGCGAAAAAATTTGGATTTTCGCATACGACCATTTCACGAGTGTACCGTGAATATCGGGAATCGGGTAAAACATCAAATCTTCCACATCGCTGCGGCTGGAAAAAGATAGTGAACGAACGGGACAAACGACGACTGACGAGAATCATTAAACGTGACAGACATGCAACCCTTTCTCAAATTGGCGCAGATTGGATTTGTGGACTGCCCTGCAGGATTCATGGTGTGAATTACCTCCTGCATACCTTCAGACATTAGTCGAGTCCATGCCACGTCGTCTTGCGGCACTTCTGCGTGCTCGCGGGGGCCCTACACGATATTAGGCAGGTGTACCAGTTTTTTTTGGCCCTTCAGTGTATATTGTGTGTTTTGAGTGGTTGAATGGGGGTTTGCATGAACAAAGCCTATATTGGACCGTCACACGTAGTTTTAGAAACACTGTATTCACTGACTTTGGCACTCCTCTTTCAAATGAGGTTTATTGTATCTGGAANGCGCCTAACCTTTGAGGCTGCTATTTTATTAAATATACGCTTGTAACAGTAAAGTCGGAACTATACAACATGGCGCCCAACTGTACGGCATTATAATAAATTCTAGTGTGAAAGTCACCTCAAAAACGCAACTTTACAACATGGCGTCCCAGCCGCGGGGCTCGAATAATACCACGAATGGTTACCACGAGTAAAGACGAAATTATTACAAGTTGTTTTTAATTAATGGTATTTACTTTGTGAGGTTGACTAAACTCTATATACTAATTACATACTGTTTTTTTGTGTATGTGTATGTACACTGGAGAGCAAAAAAAACTGGCAAAGGTGTGCATATGCAAATAACAGAGGTATGGAACCAATCAGAGTAACACAATGCGGTCAGCAGCATCTATATAAGACAACAAGCATCTGGCAAAGTTGCTAGATTGGTTACTGCTGCTACAATGGCAGGTTATCAAGATTTAAGTGAGTTTGAACGTGGTGTTATAGTCGGCGGACGAGAAATGGGACAACATCTACGAGGTAGCGAAAAAATTTGGATTTTCGCGTACGACCATTTCACGAGTGTACCGTGAATATCGGGAATCGGGTAAAACATCAAATCTTCCACATCGCTGCAGCTGGAAAAAGATAGTGAACGAACGGGACAAACGACGACTGACGAGAATCATTAAACGTGACAGACATGCAACCCTTTCTCAAATTGGCGCAGATTGGATTTGTGGACAGCCCTGCAGGATTCATGGTGTGAATTGCCTCCTGCGTACTGTCAGATATTAGTCGAGTCCATGCCACGTCGTCTTGCAGCACTTCTGCGTGCTCGCGGGGGCCCTACACGATATTAGGCAGGTGTACCAGTTTTTTTTGGCCCTTCAGTGTATATTGTGTTTTTTGAGTGGTTGAATGGGGGTTTGCATGAACCAAGCCTATATTGGACAGACACACGTAGTTTTAGAAACACTGTATTCACTGACTTTGGCACTCCTCTTTCAAATGAGGTTTATTGTATCTGGAATNCACACGTAGTTTTAGAAACACTGTATTCACTGACTTTGGCACTCCTCTTTCAAATGAGGTTTATTGTATCTGGAATTTAATTTTGTAAATTACATTGATGTGGAAGTTGCACATAAGGCTAGTTATGAGTTTATAGAGACTTTTTGATACACTGGACCAGTGCCCCCTTTTTTTCAAGGCTTTTTCAATTATTTTAGTCTTATTTGTGATACCAATGTGAAATTTTAAACGGATCTCATGTGAGAGCTTTGTTAGGGCATGGAGTTTTAAATTTGTAACGCTGCTTCTCTGTGTGATGGGTTGAAAGAACATATTTTCAGTGTTACATAATGGATTGATTTTCATGGCTGTCATATAAGTGACTTATTCTACTGTTCTGAATATTACTGGTCAGCCATTTACATTTGTATCAATTTAGACTTGATGTTATTTTTAATAATTTTGGTATTGATGTGTGTTATGAATGTCAAACCAGAACGTTTGATTTTTATATACAATGTTTTATTTCACGCTCTTTCATCTTGTCATTTTAAAAATTGACTTCATACCTTCTGCAATTCTAGTGTACATACGCCACAAATTTTCTACGTAATTCTCTGCTGTGTCGTAAACTTGACAAGAAATTGTTTGTCGTTTATTTTCACGCTCAATGAACTTACATGGTCATGGTGACAGTATCTTTTGTCTATCAATTGAAGAAAGAGGACTTTCAAGTTTTTCTTTAGGATAACAACGTAAGCTTTGCCACTGATGCAACTGTTGCCAAGTTGCGGCTAGCAGCGGTTAATTTTTGGCATGCACGAGCGGAGACGATGACCCATTTGCCTCCAGCAGTAACCATCGTGAGTGTTAAGCATTTCCGCTTACGAGTTTGCCATGAAAGCTTTACAAAATGTCCCTATCCTGTCCTCTGCCAAGCCCTGTGGTGTAATGGAATTTTTTGTGAGACTAAAATTGTTGATTTACGTTTATGGACCAAAAGTGCTACATTGAAAGCTCTGAGCATGGAGGTTGGTTCAAATGTTTTAAGAGCAAAGAGTTAGCTGGTAATTTTTTCTCCTTGTGTCAGGTGTTGGTGCGAGCGTGATTTACTGTTTGGATTTCAGAAACCCAGCAAACCTCTGTATGATTTTATAGTCTGTCATTGCATATCAACATGAGCAATCCTTGAATATTGCTGAACCTGAGTTGATCAGGATTGTGTTGGATATAATCGTGCCACACGTTAGGGCACTGCGCACGTTATTGCCTTCTCATACAATTCTGAGGAATTACATGGACTTAGCTGTGGAAATTGACGATAGTTTGATTGCAGCAAATGAATATTGAGCTGCTTTTCCCCTGCCTGCGCTGCCAGTAAAATGTACACAGCCTGATGAAAGGGCCACGTATTGTTAGCTGCTATGCAGAATATGCAAGACTACAATCAGCGCTGCAGTAATTGTTCTGCATGCGGTCATTTGCGCAGTGATTGAAAGCAGGCCATTAGATCTTTCGAGGAGTGTAAATTTTTTCATTGTGGCCAGGCGAGTAGTTTACACTCCAGTTGTCCGTGGTCGGAAAATGGCAAACAACCAGGAATGTAGGCGGGGTTTCCTGTTTGGTACAAAAAAGCAGTGTAGTCTGCNAAGCAGTGTGGTCTGCAGATAAGTACCGTACAAATTACGCGCGGTAAAGAATTAGTGCCAGCACTTATCGCTATGGGAGCTACAGCCTGTGTTGTCAGTAAAGCATTTTTAAACCAAATGTTAAGAAAAAAAGTGTTTATGCGTTATAAAGTGCGCTCACTTTTTTAGTTACATTTATGCATTGCTAATGGAGAGATTCCGGCGAGAATTGAGGGTTATGCAACTTAATTTCTAAATTGGTCTTTTTCATGGACATTTCCATTTTGGGTGTTTGCCTCTTTGAAATTTTCAATTGTTCTGGGGCTCAAATTTTTGGGGACATGCGCAGGCTTTGGTAAATTTTTATGAATGTTTCTGTGATTTGGTTTGGCTCCAAATATTAAAGTGAAACTGTGTGCTGACAGTATAATGGAAGCCATCGGTCAGGCGTCGAATAATGTTGCACTCCCTGCTGATGCACAGCTGCATTTGGAACTATTGCGCAAATAATTTCATGTGATTATGCCAAGAATAGGAAAACACAACGTGCTTCCTTAAAAATTTAAGCTTGTTGATGACGTGCTGTACGAGACTGGCATTTAAAGTGTCCGCCACCTAAATTACAGGCGTTTCATGAAATAATACAAAGATTGTTGGATACTAAGAGTAATAGTGCCATCTATTTCGGAATTGCTCACATGAGTTGTTAGAACAAAAAAAAAAACGACAAGTATCTATAAGTGGTCAATCATTCATTGGTTAGTAAGAAAATCCATGTTGACCCTTTTCCGCTACCCACTGCTGATTGTGTGCTTCAACATTTAGGTAAAGTTAGGGTTTGTTCTGTCCACGATTTAAATAAAACAGTTTTCATCAATGTTTGTTGGACCCTTCGTGCAGGAAGTATACAGCATTAGTACTCAGTGGAATTAGTACGAAGTCACCCAAGATCTGGTGCCTGGCCTTGACTGTACCCTTGATTAGGGTCAGGCGAGTAGGCCACCTGTCCGGTACGAAGTCTAGCTGGACTAGACTAGGCTTTCGGCTGGTTGACGTTGGCGGGGCCGCTGGGTTACCTCTGACGTTTCTTACTGCTGTGGGCTGAGAGCTTGTCTGTGAAGGTCCTAGTTGTGGTCTCCCGACCAGGCTGGTTGAATGTGGCGGTGTCCGCT
>NQII01005838.1:1857-48777 GCA_002778355.1 Clitarchus hookeri | reverse complement strand
GTTCGCTACCATCTCCCATTCATGTTTATTTTCCTGCACGTGCACCCTACTCACTGCCAGCTGCCACTCATATTAGCATGTGGTCATTACAAACGTACTTGGTCCAAAAATAGTATCGTACTGTGAGCGCTACAAGTTCTGGCGGCTCGTCTCCCTAGATGCCTGCGGCTGGCACGACCCAGCCGGCCGCAGCTTGATATTAGCAACAATCTAGCTGTATACAAATGGTTCCAAAAATATTCTGCACACATCGGCAAACGTGCAACTGATGACACTGGGACTGATGTTTTTAGCATGGAATCATGCTGTGGCAGGTTGCATGCGCAGCTATCTCCCCTCACCAGCCACTTCCCTGCTTCTTGTAAATTCACCTGCCCAAACTTGTGGCACTAACAGTATAAATACCAGTAATAAAAAAAAAAAAGAAGGAATATTGATAGCAATACTGATCCAGATACAGCTAATTTTACTGATAATTAGTATTGGTATTTAAGCAACCCTAATATTTTCTTATTGTCTTTCTTTAAATTTGAGATCATTCGCATATGATAGAATAACACCATGAATACTGTATTTATGCTTTTATTCTGTCATGGTATGTGTTTTAACATCATTTATGTTATTTGAAATTACTACAAAACTAAACACACATTTTTTATGAATAAGCACAGTTTTGTTTAACTATTTACATTGACTGGTATTTACATAGCACACACACAGAGCACTTTCAACTATTGGAGAAAATGGAAGGGATAAAAACTACTTTCTAATTGTTTTAATACAAGCTGAACTGTATTTTCTAATAAATATATTGCTTCTATAAATTGTACAAGTGCATAGCTGAATAATAATTTATATATGTGAAGGTAAAACAATCACTTATTATCACAAGATTATCACATACATGTTAGTTACAATGTATGGCATAAGAACATAAATATCAGTAAAAGTTGAAAAAATCTGTTGTAGCAAGTTTAAAATACTATGACATTCATAATAAAACCTTTTTTAACATGTTTCAAAACTAAAGCAACAAGAAATTTTAATCTTATCGCTTTGTTTACAAACAGAAAAAAATTCATTTCATTATTTTTACAAATCACCAGAAAATGAAATTCTGCAAAAAGTAATGAATTAGTAACTTTTACTAACATTGTCCTACACTACGAAAAACTTTTAATAGTGTCATGAATGCACATCCTACAAGAGAAGTGACATTTTTGAAAATGCTGACAAGGAACATAATTAATAACACACCCAATGGTAACTATCATTAGCAATAGTTAAGTAATGATGAAGATAAAAATTTCCACGATTAAAATTAGTATTACATAAAACACCAATCACTGTATTTAAAACAATGGCAACCACTGAATCAAACTGAAGTGAAATTAATCTATAAATATTTAAGGCTACCATGATGCTTTTGCAGTAAATGAACTGTGAGTCAAAATAACTACAGCTCACCAAGGCTTAGAATTACTCTATTCCAAACATGCATTTGATCAAAAAAACTACATGATGTACACAATTATTCTCAGTCAATTTTGTGTTTGAAACAATTTTCATTAATGTATACAGAAAAATCAATTAAGAACAAATACAAATTNATTCTCAGTCAATTTTGTGTTTGAAACAATTTTCATTAATGTATACAGAAAAATCAATTAAGAACAAATACAAATTTAAAAAATTACCTCATACTGCCATGTAAGTGAAAAACCTAACGCAAGTATTGTATAATTTTCTTTTCCCCTTCATCCATTCACAAATGTCCACTGTACATAAATATACACTGTCCCAATAATATAAATGTTTCAACATTTCTGTACAAAAAGTATTGTAGTACGAACCCAGTTGAAATTTAGTANGTATTGTAGTACGAACCCAGTTGAAATTTAGTATATGTATCATAATATAGTAACAATTCAATGGAGTCCCGTGTGTGTTGAAAATGCTGTTTTCATACACATTATTTTGAATATTTATGTTCAAAGTTTCCTTGTACGAAAGAAATGAACTACTCAACACATACTTACAATGTACACAATATGAACATCAGCTCAGTGCTTTGTGCTTGCTGTCAGTAATGCTCTACTAAACAAGCAAATGTGGCAAAAATTAACATTTCACTTCAACCATACAACAAACTATAAAAACATGCCACAGAGTACTNAAACAAGCAAATGTGGCAAAAATTAACATTTCACTTCAACCATACAACAAACTATAAAAACATGCCACAGAGTACTGCATCATGTAGATAACATTTAATATTTGTAGTTTCTATGTCCCATTTGGAAAAAGAAATGTGGTTTACAAACTCCATCAAAGTCAGATATTTTGTAACTAAATACATACATTTTCATTTTCATGTTCACTAGCACAGGTAAAGACAACTAGTGGCAAGTGTGTAGTTCACCCAACATTGTGCCATCAGAAAACAAAAAAAATGATTGAATTGCAATTACGTGATAGCCACTGCAATGGCAACACAATTTCAATGCACGTTTGCCTAGTTAAGTAACAATGCTACACTATATTTTCAAGGTAACATATTTCTGCAAAAGAACTTGCAAAAAGGTAAAAACTCAAAATACATCATGGCAGGCAACATAATTAAAGCCTTCAGGATGAAGTTTGATATACACAATCTTAACAGTAAAAGATATAATAAAAAATGTTATGGGACCTTATGCATTCCAAATCCTATGGCTACCAGGAAGCTAAGTCTTATGACCAGCACTGCAGAGTAATTAATATTAGTTTAGTAACAACAGTATTACAGCCATGAAGAACAGATCAGTATTCAAAATCTGCAAGCAGTTTAACCACAAATTGATATTACTGCAACCATACAGTGCTAACAGAAGTTAATTCCCAATTGCTTTGTAAACTACATTTGTAAGTGGCAGTATTGCCCCAAATCACTCCCGAAGATACATCATGGACATCTACATAAAATGTAATGATCACTGAAAACTCAAAACTGCAAAATAAAATAAGTCTGTTTACTACACAATTTATGGTTTAAAGCAAATCTTGGGGTGGCAAATGTTTTTGAATTTAGGGTTGAAAGATTAGTTTACTGCAAATATTACAAATATATTCAAGATGAAACATGAGTTATTTGCACAAATCTGACCAGTGCAAAACTTACTGTTGCATCAAATACTTCAGGTAAATAAATTTTGAAGCCACAGTGGCATTAAAATTTGGTGAGGAGATACATAGTTGTTTCTTGACAACAGATTATTAATCAGCATGTTAAAATTCATGAAAAAAAAGTCACATGGTGTTATTTCCCTGAGCCCTGCTTTTTAAGAATTCACTCACAAATATTATACTACTTTGTAATCTTGGAGTATAATGATGGTTATCACCTTTCATCTGCCAGCCATTCTACATCTTTGTTAATAAATTTATATGGAGAGGGGGCCGGGGAATGAGTTTTGTCACAAAATCTAATGTAAAAATAAAAAAGGCATTCTGGTAATTTCCATTTCATCACAGCAACAGTGTTGGCACCAGTAACAATTTTAAATTTGTTACTTGAGACAGTTTTGCATGCTGTATGTGGCTGTCACGCTAGCACTGCGAGTGGTGGTAAACAGCAGTTATGCTAAGTAATGGCAGACGGTTTGTGTCATTATATTTGTGTGTTCAAACATTTTGGTCCTCCGGGGTTGGATTGTAACGGAAAATGAATATTATCGGTGTGTGATAAATTATGCAGTATCCTCAAAGTAATGCTATATATAGCAACATGTTGCTTGAGCGGTAAAAAATATGTGACTTAAGAAGTTACAAGTATATTGACTGCAAGAGCTCGGGACGTTAAACTAAGATTTCTAGTGGATCATAAATTGTATTGCAGTGTATGGCATCGGGGGATTGTCTTTGTGANCGGGACGTTAAACTAAGATTTCTAGTGGATCATAAATTGTATTGCAGTGTATGGCATCGGGGGATTGTCTTTGTGACGCAAGAAGTGCACAAAATTTCACGTGAAGGAGCAGCAACCACTACTGGCAAGAGGAAATGGTGGCGGCACAAACGCCCGAGTTGCAACACACAATTTTCTGTTTTCTAGTGAGTAAAGTAAAGCACTGAGATGTATTAAGAGTCGCTTCAACATGAGTAGAAGTTAGAGGACTTCGAAATATTCTTCCAGGAGATTATTGACAAATAAAACGAGTTATTGGGAAATTTTTGTGCGTTGTGTACTAGCCCACCAGCAGACGACAAAATTGACAATGAAGTTAAGGAACACTTTGCAGCTAACGAGACTTTGTGTCGCAAACTACGTAAAGTGTACAATAAACTGGTTTTAAAAAAAGTGAGGTTAGGTTTTCCGGGGCACTACTCATGAGGCACAAGCAGATTTTTTACAGCAGGTGTCAACGTTGCCACTGCCTGTTTTCAGTGGTAACCGTGCAGAATGGAAGGGATTCACGGAATTATTCAAATGCATGGATGGCCATGTTTCCCACTTAACCAAGGTGCAAAAAACTCATTATTTGTTGGGGTATCTTAGAGGTGAGACACAGGACATAGTGAGCAATGTACCGGTCACATAAAAGAGTTATGAAGTTATATGGGGTCTGCTGGAGAAAAGGTTTTTGAGTGTACGCATTACGGCAACCCTCCATGTGCAAAAATTCTCCACTTATCCTCGTTTGACAGCCATAGTGAGGGTGTTTATTAGCAAATTTGTAGCATGCGTGGAAGAGAACGTGAATGCTCTGAAAGCACAAGAATTTCCAGTTGAAAAGTGAGATTTTTTTAGTGTTAAATATCTTGTTGGAGAAGCTGGCCATACTTTTGAAGCACTCATTTGAGATGTCACATGAAGAGGACCTCCCCTCCTACCAACAACTAATGAAATTTCTTATTCGGAAAGCAAGAGCAGCAGAGCAAGTGCAGTTGGCAACAGTTNCGGGACGTTAAACTAAGATTTCTAGTGGATCATAAATTGTATTGCAGTGTATGGCATCGGGGGATTGTCTTTGTGATGCAAGAAATGCACAAAATTTCACGTGAAGGAGCAGCAACAGTTCACTACTGGCAAGAGGAAATGGCGGCAGCACAAACGCCCGAGTTGCAACACACAATTTTCTGTTTTCTAGTGAGTAAAGTAAAGCACTGAGATGTATTAAGATTCGCTTCAACATGAGTAGAAGTTAGAGGACTTCGAAAAATTCTTCCAGGAGGTTATTGACAAATAAAACGAGTTATTGGGAAATTTTTGTGCGTTGTGTACTAGCCCACCAGCAGACGACAAAATTGACAATGAAGTTAAGGAACACTTTGCAGCTTACGAGACTTTGTTTCGCAAACTACGTAAAGTGACAATAAACTGGTTTTAAAAAAAGTGAGGTTAGGTTTTCCGGGGCACTACTCATGAGGCACAAGCAACTTTTTTGCAGCAGGTGTCAACGTTGCCACTGCCTGTTTTCAGTGGTAACCGTGCAGAATGGAAGGGATTCACGGAATTATTCAAATGCATGGATGGCCATGTTTCCCACTTAACAAAGGTGCAAAAAACTCATTATTTGTTGGGGTATCTTAGAGGTGAGACACAGTACATAGTGAGCAATGTACCGGTCACATTAAAGAGTTATGAAGTTATATGGGGTATGCTGGAGAAAAGGTTTTTGAGTGTACGCATTACGGCAACCCTCCATGTGCAAAAATTCTCCACTTATCCTCGTTTGACAGCCATAGTGAGGGTGTTTATTAGCAAATTTGTAGCATGCGTGGAAGAGAACGTGAATGCTCTGAAGGCACAAGAATTTCCAGTTGAAAAGTGAGATTTTTTTAGTGTTAAATATCTTGTTGGAGAAGCTGGCCATACTTTTGAAGCACTCATTTGAGATGTCACATGAAGAGGACCTCCCTCCTACCAACAACTAATGAAATTTCTTATTCGGAAAGCAAGAGCAGCAGAGCAAGTGCAGTTGGCAACAGTTNTCCCTCCTACCAACAACTAATGAAATTTCTTATTCGGAAAGCAAGAGCAGCAGAGCAAGTGCAGTTGGCAACAGTTGTAGCACAGACACCTAGCCATTCCCAGAAGATTACAGGCAGCATTGAATGAGAATGGCCAGCCTGCAACAAATATCACAAAGATTACACTTGTATCCACTCATGACAAGTCAGAAAAGCTGAAGTGGTGTATGTGAGGGGGTTCATGCAGTACATAAATGCAGGTATTCCTCGCAAAGTGNACAAGTCAGAAAAGCTGAAGTGGTGTATGTGAGGGGGTTCATGCAGTACATAAATGCAGGTATTCCTCGCAAAGTGCATTGAGGAGAGACAGATGTGTGTGCAAATGCAGAGGCTGTATTTTAATTGTTTAAGAGGACGTCATGTGGCAGCACAGTGTAATTCCAAGTATCACTGCCTGATGTGCCAAGGTAGCCACCACTCTCTTCACATTGCAGACACACAAACCTAAGACTCCACCCACAAGTTCAGATGAGGATAAATCCAAAGCTACAGATGACAGTGTANACAAGTCAGAAAAGCTGAAGTGGTGTATGTGAGGGGGTTCATGCAGTACATAAATGCAGGTATTCCTCGCAAAGTGTATTGAGGAGAGACAGATGTGTGTGCAAATGCAGAGGCTGTATTTTAATTGTTTAAGAGGACGTCATGTGGCAGCACAGTGTAATTCCAAGTATCACTGCCTGATGTGCCAAGGTAGCCACCACTCTCTTCACGTTGCAGACACACAAACCTAAGACTCCACCCACAAGTTCAGATGAGGATAAATCCAAAGCTACAGATGACAGTGTAGTTGCGATGTGTAAGACTGCATTAATACTTGTGAAGGATGGGGCAGGACACTTCCAGGTGGTTCGTGCATTGCTAGACGGGGCCTATCAGTCTTCCTTTATCACAGAGACTTGCGTACAACGAATGAATCTCTGGCAATATCGGACTAAAGTGAACATCACTTGTGTCGGCAACGTTGCGGTTCCAGAAACAAGAGGGGCAGTTTTGTTGTGCGGGATTGGTTCTCTTCGGTCGCCAGAGATTCACTTCACCAGCAGAGCTCTTATTCTGAAAAAGATTACAGATTGCAGTTGGAGGTCTCGAGCATCTATATGGGCTGCCACTGGCTGATCCACAGTTTGCCACACCCAATGCAATAGACATGCTGCTGTCTGCAGAGAAAGTTGCAGAGGTGATGACAGGACCCAAGATCACTGGACAGTCACATGCCTTCCATACAGGGTTTGGATGGGTGTTGACAGGTAATGCATCATGTGCACAGGTTGCCCAACAAGCATCACCATTACTGGTATGTACTGATTTGTTCCTTGATGTTGCCCTGAAAAAATCCTGGGAAGGTGAAGACCTAACAACCAGGAAAACCTTCATGTCTGTTGAAGACCAACAGTGTGAGCAGCACTTCCAAGATACCCACCTGCATGACAGTGAGGGCAGGTATGTGTTGAGGCTTCATTTTGCAGCCACAAATGTTACACTTGGCGATTCTTATGGTAGTGCACTTAAGGGACTGGAGCGTAGATTATGTAGGTCACCCGAGTTGCTTCAGCAATACAAGCAGTTCATGGACGAGTACGAGAGCTTAGGACACACGTCACAGATTGAAACATTAAGAGTTGGGACTTATGGGAAGACTGCTGTAACCTTAACATCAGAGTTGCACAGTCAGCCAGTATACATCATCCCTCANCAGTTGGGACTTATGGGAAGACTGCTGTAACCTTAACATCAGAGTTGCACAGTCAGCCAGTATACATCATCCCTCATCATGCGGTCAAGGAGGAAAATGTGTTAACTAAGGTGAGAGTTGTGTTTGATGGCTCCTCTAAGACCAGCGGTGGACCTTGTCTAAACAGTGTGCTCCTATCGGGGCCTAAATTGCAAAAGGATGTGGGTGACATAGTGCTGAACTTCAGGACATCATCAGTTGCTATAACAGCTGATATATGTAAAATGTACCGCCAGGTTGTAATCGACCCTGTGGATTGGAAGTTCCAGTGGATCCTTTGGCGAAACACTACTGGTGAACCCAGAGAGTATTTTTGAACTCAATACAGTGACATATGGCCTGGCATCTTCACCATTCCTGGCGCTCCGAACAATGCAGCAACTGGCAATTGATGAAGGTGCCAAGTATCCCTTGGCTGCTCGCACCTTATTACACGATATGTTCGTGGATGACGTTGCGACTGGGACAGAGACTGTTTCTGTGGCATTTGAACTGAAGGCTCAGTTAGTGGCACTGCTGGGAGCGGGTGGTTTCCAGCTACACAAGTGGTGTTCCAATCATAGCAGTGTAGTAAACAGCACTGACCCAAGTGAAGGTGCTATAAATTTAGAAAGCACAAGCTCAGTGAAGGTGTTAGGAATACAATAGAAACCGGTAAAGGATCAGTTCTGCTACAAGGTAAAAGTGTCTGTGGTACCAACTACCAAACGTGGTACCCTATCCCTGATTGCACAGTTGTACAATTCACATGGTTGGCTAACCCCTGTGGTGACTGCAAGTAAGAATAATGCTCTAGGTGCTGTTGACTAGAGGCCTCGGTTTGGGATGAGCAGGTAGGAGGGGATGTAATAAATGAATGGGAAACCTTCAAGGCTGTATTACCCTTGTTNCCTCGGTTTGGGATGAGCAGGTAGGAGGGGATGTAATAAATGAATGGGAAACCTTCAAGGCTGTATTACCCTTGTTATCTCTGGTGAAATAGACACTCATTTCAGTACAAGAATGCCACGTTCAATTCCATGGGATTTGTGATGCAAGTGAAAAGGCCTATGCAGCAGTTATGTATGCTCTNTACAAGAATGCCACGTTCAATTCCATGGGATTTGTGATGCAAGTGAAAAGGCCTATGCAGCAGTTATGTATGCTCTGTGTAAGAGTGAATGGAGAAGTCACTGTTCACTGGTGATTGCAAAATCCAAGGTAGCTCCTTTAAAAACTATGTCAATTCCAAAACTTGACTTCTGTGCAGCACACTTGTTAAGCAAGCTGTGGCAACATGTCTTGGAATTCTTCCCACCTAAGATCATGGATACAGTATTGCATGCTTGGATAGATTCAACAGTTGTGTTAACATGGTTAAGAATGTCACCACACAGGTTGCAAACATTTGTGTCGCAGAAATTCAGTTAGTAGTGCCTCCAAGTGCATGGAGTCATGTTCCCTCGGAGTGTAACCCGGCTGACGCAGCTTCACGTGGATGTCTGCCTGACCAGTTGCTGGGCCAGTCTAATAGGTTTTCGGATCCTGGCTGGCTGCTGCAGCAAGCGGAACACTGACCATTACACCATGTTCAAGACCCAGGTGAAGTTCCAGAGCTGAAGCACTCATCAGCTGCAGTGTTGGTTGCACGGTATTAAACCCACACCTCAGAAGACCATCTGAGCCTCCCCCAGAATTGCTTATCTTTACGGAAACTGCAGTGTGTTACGGCATGGGTTTTGCAGACAAAGGCAGCATTTAAGAGACATAATTTCATGAGAACCAGGTTTGACATTTGAAGAGCAAAGAAATGCCTTGGTTGTGTGGGTTAAAACTGTTCAGTTGTCCTACAAGGATGACTTCACTGCTATCAAGCGGGATGAAACATCCAGCAAGAACATCCAGGCACTGGCACAGTTTATTGATTCGCATGGAATTGTAAGTGTGGGCGGCAGGTTGCAGAATGCAGTGATACCTGCAACGGCTAAGCATCCCATCCTGTTACCGCGTCAAAAGTAAACTTTCAGAGCTAATTGTGCTTCACTATCATGTTTACCACCTACATACTGGACCACAAACAACGTTGTATCTCACTCTTCTATATTATTGGATCATCTCAGCCCAATCACTCATCCGCAAGTTGGTTCATAACAGTTTTGACTGATTTAGAACCAAACCTCGGTCAATAAACCCGGTGATGTCTGTGCTGCCAAAGGTTAGGTTGAGTCAGGTGAGAGCCTTCTGTTCAGTTTGGACTGACTTTGGTGGCCCGTTCCGTGCTATGCCAGTCGTGAGTCACAAGAGGACTGCACTAAAGGTGTATCTGTGTGCGTTTGTCTGCTTGTCCACCAAGGCAGTGCACTTTGAAATGGTGACAGATGTCAGCGGCAGCATTTCTAGCAGCTCTGAAGCATTTTGTTTCCATCAGAGGCTTGCCATCAGACATCTACTCAAACAATGGCACCAATATGGTGGGGACAATTATTTGAAAGAGGTTCACCAAGAACTGTTTCAGGGTGCTAACAAGCAGCAGATTGCAGACAGTGCGACTGACCAAGGAATCAACTTGCATTTCAATCCACCTGCCAGCCCTCACTTTGGTGGCATTACATGAAACAAGATGTACGCAACCAGCTATTGACCTACGAAGAGTTAGCAACACTTCTGGCTCAGATATCTGCAGTACTAAACTCAAACCTCTGTGTCCGTTGTCAGCAAGTCCAGACGAGTTTGATGTGCTCACCCCAGGACATTTCCTTGTTGGGGAACCCCTTGCTGTACCAGACCACGTTCTACTGGAGTTTCCTCTTAATCAAATAATAGGTGGCAAGTGGTCACTCAGCTTCATCCGAGAATTTGGAAACGAAGGAGTCTTAGAGTGTCTCCACACACTTCAGCAGAGCGCAAATTGAACAACCCACCAAATGTCAGCGAGGATCAGCTGGACCTTTTGAAGGATCAAACACTGCCACCACTGAAGTGGAAAATGACACAAGCGGCTGCAGTAGATCCAGACCTTGAACGTGTGATTCAAGTGGCTTCACTTTGGACACCTCAAGGGGAGCTTACTCCTGTCATCAAGATTTGTCCTTTGCCAGTGGAGTAGAACAGCAGCAAAGAACCCTAGTGATAAAGAAAATTTTTGTTTTGTGTCGTATATGTTTTCTTTTTCAGTGGTAGTCTTCTTACAACTAGAAAATACTTATTTTCAGTGGGCGGAATGTTGGCGCAAGTAACATTTTATAATTTTTGTTACTAGAGACAGTTTTGCACGCTGCATGTCACACAAGCGGTGGTAAACGGCAGTTACACAAAGTAATGGGGGATGGTTAGTGTCATTATTTTTGTGTACTCAAACAGGTTTTGTAGTACAAATTTTTGGCCAAGTACATGTTATGCACACACACATTGTGTTCCATCATAAATACTTTCTGTAATATTTGTAATAAACTTATCTCTCATCTAAAACTTCAAAAGTGCATACCAGAAATCTCTATAGACAAAAATTATGCACACAACTTAGAAAGCCCTTCAGAACAAAAATATGCACACAACTTGGGAATCTCTTCAAACCAAAAATATTCATACCAACCTTATAAATCTCTTTAGACCAAAAGTATCATGCATGTTCTTGCTTTTTTTCACGACAAACCAACACCTGACAGCTATGTATTTCAGTTGCATCCTATACAGTTGCAGTCTAGCCACTACACCACCGTGGCCCCAAGCCCATGTAAGGTTTCCATTTTCTTCAACATATGTTATGACCTACAATTTTACATTGGAGGAAGCACATGAACTTTCTGCATTCATCATAACATGCCTTTTGGCCTATGTATTGTTGAAGCACTGATGGGGAAACACTGGAAATTTAGACATAGATAAGGACAAAACAGGAGCTGCTTGAGGAGTGTGTTTCTAGCTGAGGGGGGAGGGGCCACCGTAAAAGGGAGAGGAGGGATAACTAATTGTTCTGCTACACTACGCTACACTATCATCCTCTAAATAACTCCAGACAATTACAACTACTGCTCAACTGCAGTATAACCAACTTCTATACCAAAAATGATGGCAGAAAAAAGCTTTTTTTTTTTTTTCATTTAAAACCCATAAATGAAAATATAGCAGTCTCAGAAAGATTAGAAAACTAAGTGGTGATACAGAAAGTGTAAAACAATTTAAAGAATTCCAGTATAATGAACTAGATAAAATGCACATTACAAGCACATGAGGTGAGTGGATTGTACTAGAAATGTCTACCGGAAAAAATGCTAGCGGCTTCAACAGAAAAGTTGACAAATGAACACAAATCCAGAAATGAGTATTTCACAATAATGTGTTGCACAAATGCTAGACGAATGCAACAAATAACTGGAATTACTCTNAATCCAGAAATGAGTATTTCACAATAATGTGTTGCACAAATGCTAGACGAATGCAACAAATAACTGGAATTACTCTGTATTGGAAAATTAAAACAGCAACAATTTTTTTTAAGACTGTAAAGGAATATTTGAGTTGAATGAGAAAAGCCATTATGGTGTGTGACAATTTCTGTGAATATTCTTTTTAAACTAATATCATATTTAAGTTGCAAGTATATAAAAATGTGAATATTAAAGTTTTATTATTGAAATTATTTTACTAGAGGTTTGCTTTATTAAGTTGGCAAGCAGGTAANTATATTGGAAAATTAAAACAGCAACAATTTTTTTAAGACTGTAAAGGAATATTTGAGTTGAATGAGAAAAGCCATTATGGTGTGTGACAATTTCTGTGAATATTCTTTTTAAACTAATATCATATTTAAGTTGCAAATATATTAAAATGTGAATATTAAAGTTTTATTATTGAAATTATTTTACTAGAGGTTTGCTTTATTAAGTTGGCAAGCAGGTAACAGTAGTACGAGAAATGGTGTTAACTGGTCTTGAATGCTCCTTACTGTCGCAACATCGTATACGTATCTCCTTAGGTTCAGTACTGTAGGTGCAGTCCCTTTGTGCATGTTGTGCTGTCCTGTTTGACATCAAGTTTTGTAAATTTTTAATTTATGATATTCAGAGCTTTTCAGATTTGTTCATATTTGTGGTTTTTCGAGTTTGTGATATTTAATGGCTAAACAGGCTAGCTTCCTAAGGCAAAGGGCATTTTGCACCGCATTAGAAATTAAGTGCCATCTGGTCCTGTAGTAGCATAACGCAATACCGAAGATTCAGCTGATATTGTTCATGGCTCCAAGACAGAAGGAAAAGACAGTGAGAGGAAACATTTCTGCAAGCCCAATCACTTGACTTTAAAGATAAATAATTTACTAAAAANAATCACTTGACTTTAAAGATAAATAATTTACTAAAAATGGATGAACAAAACATTGTAGAATTATGAAACACATTAACAATTGCAGTGGACCAGAAAAAACAGTACAGATTTAGAAAACAAGAGGATAGCAAATGCTCAGATATAAAATAAAAAATATGAAACCGTGAAGTAAAAAATTACGTAATCTACTATCAAAGGAAATTTTTTNATGCTCAGATATAAAATAAAAAATATGAAACCGTGAAGTAAAAAATTACGTAATCTACTATCAAAGGAAATTTTTTAACACTGTGTAGTTTTACAATGAATATGAAAATGTTGAAATTTGCTATTATTTTAATTAAACTACCATTNTTTTTTTAACACTGTGTAGTTTTACAATGAATATGAAAATGTTGAAATTTGCTATTATTTTAATTAAACTACCATTTCAATGATTAAAAGCCATCCATTTAAGTATCATTATGCAACACTGCAAGTTGACAAGAATTAACTACAGTGTATAGGCTATTCACGGTAAAGTGAGCACTTTTGAAAGCCCTCTTCATTTTGAATAATAGTCAATAAATATATTTTATTGTAGTCTAGACAATTTCTGAGCGTGATATAATACACACACTGTGTTTATTACTTACAGGGTAATATTTACTTAAAAAGGTGGTAAAAGGATAAATAATTAGCTGAATGGAAAAAGTAACTAGTGCATCAAATGTGCTCACTTTACCATGAACAGCCTATAACTATAAGCAGTAATCATAGTACACTACAACATTGCCAATCTCATTTTGCCTGAAGTTAATTTGATGAGATGATGTAAATGACATGAGGAAAAGTATGTTACAATAACTTCCATATCAAACCCTTCATGCCTCAGAGACAGAAGATGATTAGCACAAGCGTTTGTTTACACTTAAAAGTATTTTTCAATATCGCAATAGATACATATTTTTTTTTTTACTAAAAGAGATGGTAGTTGATGCCAACATCCACTGCCAATACAATGCTGCTTACTTCTACAAATACATTGAACCTTATTGAATATAGTTATGCATCACTGTTTAATATAAATGTTGGGACAAGCATGAGTTGGACAATTCACTTGCAATATCACCAAACACCTAGGTTTAACTGTACATGGCTCAATGTTACCTTGCAAATGCACTGCACTATATTAACACAATATGTACATATAAACTTGTACAGTTTCTCAGTATTTTATCATTATGAAACTTTACATCTTTGAAACACACCTTTGTTTTCAAATTTACATCATGTAGTAAATGNTCAGTATTTTATCATTATGAAACTTTACATCTTTGAAACACACCTTTGTTTTCAAATTTACATCATGTAGTAAATGTGCACCACAAATTGTTTTTGATCAGTTAAACATATATTTGGTCCTATCCTTGACGCTAGTAGCCAATTAATACGAATTTCAATTAAAAACAATACAGTGCAGAAACCTATTATACTTCTTTCTGTGAGACATACATTTTTAATGTGGGACGATTTAGCTGTGTAAAATAATTCCCAAAANTTAATGTGGGACGATTTAGCTGTGTAAAATAATTCCCAAAAAAGGAGTTGGATCACCACAAAACATACACTTGGCAGCAATACAAAATTATTAGTATGAACATACAGTTTGTTGCAGTAAAAATGTGCAAATGTGAAACTGGGAACAGGGTCTGCACCACGGAACATTTTGAGATTCTAAATGTGTGATNTCAGTATTTTATCATAATGAAACTTTACATCTTTGAAACACACCTTTGTTTTCAAATTTACATCATGTAGTAAATGCACACCACAAATTTTTTTTGATCAGTTAAACATATATTTGGTCCTATCCTTGATGCTAGTAGCCAATTAATACGAATTTCAATTAAAAACAATACAGTGCAGAAACCTATTATACTTCTTTCTGTGAGACATACATTTTCAATGTGGGACGATTTAGCTGTGTAAAATAATTCCCAAAAAAGGAGTTGGATCACCACAAAACATACACTTGGCAGCAATACAAAATTATTAGTATGAACATACAGTTTGTTCCAGTAAAAATGTGCAAATGTGAAACTGGGAACAGGGTCTGCACCACGGAACATTTTGAGATTCTAAATGTGTGATCTGCGAGATCAGCTAAAAGAGATATGGGCGTAAACATGTGGGTGACCCACCATAAGTGTGTGGTCCACCTATCGTCCACAAGGTGGTTCTGTCATCCCTATATTGCCACAGTACGCACGTGTATCAAAGGCAAGACGACTCCTTTCCAATACCTGAGCTTTTAAGTACCCTTGCCTGTTTGTGATAGGATGTAGCTGCAGCACGACTGTGCACTTCAGTGTGGCTAGCCACAACCGTCTGAAGCTACATTTCCTGGTCACCGGACCGGACGGGAAGGCCCTATTCCACGGCCTGCAAGGTAACCCAACCTGAATGCATACAACTATTTCATATGGGGATCCCAAATCACGTGTGTACGAGACCCCTGTGGATACTGACATGGACTTGGTTGCCACAGGATTCTAGTCGCCTGTGATGTGATATGCAACATGTATGGACTATTTCAATGGATGCAGCAGAATCTCGTATGCTGCTGTCATGCTTGCATTGAGGTTGGTGGCCGTCACTTTGAGCAACTCCTGTGAGGTACAAACTGATACGTTAACACCGGTCCATCTATGGAATGGTCCTGTACGGTATTACCTGTCAATAGTGTACACACCATGCAACACTGTAAATTGAATTTCCCAATTATTCCTGTACACAAAAAAAAAAACAAGACCATCAAGTAGAATAAAAGTCATGCAGCTTATCTGTTAAAATTTATGTTGTACATAAAACTGTTTTCACGATACAGCAAGACAATGCAGCGTGTCAGGTCTGATGCCAACAGATTACAAAATTCAATGCAGTTTCACTACAAGCAACACTTGGTCAGCGACTAAGGGCAACTCAGACCATGCTGCCATATATTTTAGAGTGCATAAGTTACTACAGGTGAGGATAGTGTGCTTGTAGATCACAACCGGGAAAAAATCGCATTTAAAACTTAACAAAAAGCACAAATAATAAATCTGATACTATAAAATGTAAACATTTTGCATAGATTCTTANAAAAAACAAGGCCATCAAGTAGAATAAAAGTCATGCAGCTTATCTGTTAAAATTTATGTTGTACATAAAACTGTTTTCGCGATACAGCAAGACAATGCAGCGTGTCAGGTCTGATGCCAACAGATTACAAAATTCAATGCAGTTTCACTACAAGCAACACTTGGTCAGCGACTAAGGGCAACTCAGACCATGCTGCCATATATTTTAGAGTGCATAAGTTATTACAGGTGAGGATAGTGTGCTTGTAGATCACAACAAGGAAAAGATTGCATTTAAAACTTAACAAAAAGCACAAATAATAAATCTGATACTATAAAATGTAAACATTTTGCATAGATTCTTAATAAACAGTAAAACTAATTCAAGTTTTACTTTTTATGTAGAGGCAAACAACTGTAGTGTTTTTCTCATGTTACACACCATATTCCCTTGTTTTTTCTGTTTTTACAAAGGTAAGTACATAATACTTCTTCTTCTCCATCGTCATCCAATGCTGACAAAAGTAACATCTGCAACGTATTTATCGCCATCGGCTGGCTGTCGTTAGCAAGCCTCACTGTGGCAACAGCTCATTGTGCACATAGCACCACCCTACTACGAAACCAGCAAGTAATTCTCGTAAACCTGCTACTTCTAGTATCATAGCATACACACGTAGATGGACTCGTAAATACAAGCTATCTTTACCAGAAAAAATTGCTTAAATTACAAACGTCAACTCTGCTTGAAGCAACAGTTTTTTAATGAGATTTTCACTCAAATTTATGCTGCCGTAGTCAACCATCAATGACTAATATTTAAAATTTAAAAAAACCGTAAACAAAATAAAAGCAAAGCTGCCTACCAGTGCAATAAATATAAACACTCGCATCATTTATTTCCTGCCATCCTGAAAACAAACATTTGGGTGAAAATTGTGGCACAGGGCAACATACTTTTCTACTACACTACTCTACATCCATGCATAATCAAACAGCTCATGGAAAAAAGGTCAATTTTTGACCACATGAAAATGGTTTACCATTCAACAGCATGAAATTATCACCACTGCAGCAAGAGATTATAGCTCTATCACCACTGTGACGTGAAAAAATGGAAACCATAACAAAATTGTATTTTACTTGACCAAACACATAATGGAAATGCTACTCCCACATACAAATAAAAAAATTATGACCTTACAGCATTGTCTACAACCAACATAATGCTAAACATTACCATACATAAACTGGAATACCAACAACTGACGTTAACAGGTATAAAAATAAAAAGGTAAGTAGGTTTATGTAGACAAATACTTTTAATTCTGTTAATAATTTTAATAAATCATTCTTTTTCTTCAAACAATGGATTACGCAGGTTGTATAGATACGCTCAATTATTCTTTAATGTTTTTTTTTCATTATTTGGCAACTGATTTCGTAAAAAAATAACAGAATAAAAATGTAAGGTGATGGCAGAATAACTAAACTATTTGTTTTCGCTAGTGTGTGGCACCTTGAATTCTGATTGGCTAGCGTTAAACATTAAATGCAAAGACTTTAAGGTTGGCCAACTTTAACGAGCTGCATTTACATTTAGTGTCGTGGCAATGATTGATTGTAGCCGGAGCCATTACTCTTCATGGATTCACCAATTACTGCAATGCATTACTATAGTGGCAACACCACTGTATCCAAGCCTTACGACCCAGTACGCAGAATACATAATTCTATATTAAATTCCATAACAAACCTGCGAACAGTAACTATGACTGCAGCACCGAGAATTTTGTAAGTAATTTCATAACACAGCTTCTGTTCTCACTGTTGTGCAATAAACTAGGAGAGCTGATAAATATCCCAAAATGTGTCTATGGCCGACGACCGTGGTACACAAAACTGTAAAATAGGAAGCAAGTTAACTTTTCTGATAATTAGTTCATTTTAAATTTTGAAGAGCTACAGGCATGCTGGATTAACCTTCAATTTTAGCAAAAAAAGGAAGAAATTAACTGCAATTAGTTAAATACTTTTGAAAACTTGGATTAAAGTAAGTTTCAAAGTTATTGACATTCCCATCCTCCGTGAATTTCATGTTTCAAACTCAATGTTTACATTCCACTGTTGAAGACTTGAAACACATGTATTATGTAAGACCTATAGCGCAATAAATAATATAAATTATGAGCACACTATTTGTTTATTTTGAACCAATTTTGCAAAGCGTGCCTGTGCCAGCCACTATGTCACAGCCAGCTGCAAACTATTCGTGATTGACTGCTTTGTGGCAGAGGGCCAATCTTCTGTGGCTGAGGGCGTGGCACAGCTAGGGAACATAGATAGGGGGGGAAAGAGTAGGAGGAGTTGTGTGAGGAAACAAAGTGTTAGAAAGGGGAGGGGAAAAAAACTGCCAGCAACTTGATGGCTTAAAAGGTTTTATTTAAAATGTGACTGTAAATGCCGCAACAAAACTAGACAATATGCACGTAAAATGAAACCTACTTATGGGAAAGAGAGAGACGTTCACACATTNAATGCCGCAACAAAACTAGACAATATGCACGTAAAATGAAACCTACTTATGGGAAAGAGAGAGACGTTCACACATTTATTTACCCAAAGCAATGGCAATGCCCAGATGCTACAAATTGTCTAGAGCTGAGCCGATACCGGTACCGATACATCAAAACCGGCCGATATCGTAATTGTGCGCAATTCATGTTTAAATCGCCGATATTATAACCAATATTTTGCCCTAAGAATCTAAGATGCTGTTTTCAACTTGCCATAATTGGAGTGGCTTAGCTCACTATTTTGTTTTATTAAAATAATCACTATTTTTAAAATTGGTTTTTATTAAAGTACCCAACTGGCTGTATTTATTTTCAAAGCAAAATTAGGTACGTTCTGCAGGATTGTTTACGAAACATGTATACAACAAAACAATAGTAGCCTCCATTTGCGTTTACTGAATTTTATCTACGGAGGCAAGCTTGCAGCATAAACAAACCTTAACATTTAATCAGACTAACACATATATAATATTAACAATAATTAATATTTACGATTACCTCCAAAAATAGTTTGTCTTAATTGTTTTACAACAAACCGCAAACACGGCGACACACAAAAAAAAACTTATGTAATCTTGTAATGTTGGTTATATGCTGCGCATTACTGCCGCCTAGCGGCGCCATTCCAACAGTTTGCCTATTTTTTGTTTATTTTGTTGGTTTGTTGGTTTGTTTGCTATTGCTGTAGTAACATGACGGTGTTAGGTTAGGGTACGAACGTGGTGAAATTATTTACGTGTGCCAGCAATAAACAAATGATATGGCTGGAAGAAAAAGTGATTTGTGAAATTTCTTTATACCATAAGCAACACGCAAGAATGCAAAACTGTTTACAATATTTGCAAATGCTTGGTTTCGAGAGGCGTTACATCATCAAGGTCCTATAGTACCACAAACTTAAAACGGCACATTGAATGTACGCACCATTTGAAGTGATATGTTTCTTTTAAGAGTTTCATTGCTTAATGTCATGCTTTTGGAGGTTATTTTTGTATTATAAATATGCTTAAGCTTAATATGTGGTTCCTAGATTTATATTTATCGTAATAGTTAGGCCTATCACTGAAACAATAAAAACGAAGACAATTAGAATGTTATTTAGGCAAATGTTTAAAAATTAAGTTTTTATTTTTTGAAACTTGCAATAATGTTATTTTTCCTTGTCAAGGCAGTATCAGCATTGGTATCGGCAATATCGGAAAAGGCTCAAAAACCATATCGGCTCACCACTAAAATTGTCCAAAGCTACATTTTTCATTCCCAGATAAGATATGGCCTGTCCTCATATGACTCATTAAACGTGACATAAGAGGCTGTTAACAGACGACAAATAATACTCCCAAGGTCACTTTACAAATTGCTTGCACAAGGAACATGACTGATTTAGAGTATTGTGTACAGTCGTACGGCCCTGTGAAATATTCATGGTTCATGTTGTAATTTTACATATGATCAATATGAAAATTTGTAGCTTATCATGATGTGAAAGGCGGACGAGGCATTTATCAACCGAAGTTGGGCAAACATTTTAAATTACATTTAAAGCTTGTACCTACATATCAAATCAAACTATTACAATTCATTGCATTGTATAATGACAACAAAATCCTATACTTCAATTTCTCAGCACATCGGTCCTCTGCCTAGGACGTAAAGTAACTCGCATAAGCAGCAGAACTACGTCATTATACAACCACGACAATGCACACACACAAATAACATTCTTTACAAAACTAGCAAAGGCAGTCAGACCCAGGTCATGGTGCAATGAAGACAGGCATTCCTACACCACCTCCTTTCTCCCTGAAGCAATAAACCAATCCCTGCCACCATTGTGTCATCCTTCACAGCAGGAGGCTCCACACACATCCTTTTGTTATTTCCTACTTTCTCTCTCTGTGTGACCTTGATGCCATTATCGGTAATGCGCTGCGGTATTTGGACTTTCAAAGGTGGTGCCGATTCTTTACTGTTAAGTTCCCTTGGCGCAGTATCTTAGTTCTAATGCGGAATTCATAAACCAGAAAATANCCATTATCGGTAATGCGCTGCGGTATTTGGACTTTCAAAGGTGGTGCCGATTCTTTACTGTTAAGTTCCCTTGGCGCCGTATCTTAGTTCTAATGCAGAATTCATAAACCAGAAAATTCACATACATTTCTCAAAGAATTTAAAATCCCATACATTTTTCCTGCTTTTCCCGCATTTCCCTGATCGCTGGACACCCTGACACACACTATGTGTCAATAATACACCTAACCAATCCAGACACCTGTATTCGTGTTAGACATATTTATGCCCATATCTACTTTCACTGGCTTTATGGACTACACGTTCCCAATTTCAAAATGTTCCATGGTGCTGCCCATATTCCTAGTTTTATTTTTGCATGCTTTTACTGAAACATCCCGTAGATGAAAGATTATATGTATTGTGAATAACAACAAAACCAAAATTACACTGAAATTAGAGTTAATATGCCACCTAACATACAAATTTAAAACATAAACTAAAAATAAATTTATCCATAATATATTTTTTATCTATGAAACCATGACTAACAATTTGCACTTAAATTTACAAACCCAGCAGTGATTAAAATAATGTAAATTTTCAACTCATTGTTTCCTTAATGTACTAAAAATGTTGTAAGTTTTCAAAATGAATGAACTGGAAAAAAAAAAAAAAAAAAAAGCATTACTTCACCTGTGACCAATGTGTATAAATGGGAGTAAATGCACCAATAAAAAAGTACTTTTTTTTCTCTCCCAGCAACAGGTATTCCCTAATATAGTTGCTGGGAAAGGTACATTAGTGGCAATGCAACAACTTGGCAACACCAGAAGCTAACCTGCCCAGCTAGCCACTACATACCTATATGCCTATCTCTGCAGTCTATGTTACATTACGCTATACAGTTCTTATAGTGAACATGTCTAAAAAAATATGTGTGTACTCCCAAGAACAAAACAATTTAAAACACAAAACAACAAATCACTATGTAAACAGAACAACACAATTAACCATCAAACATAAAATTTGTATTATCATTACAGGCACAAATAATTGTAATAGAAGGAGTTTCTTTTATCTTATCCATGAATATCACTAATAACAGCATGAATTTTGCACCTCTAACTCTTGGCCCAAGAACAGATAGGGAATACCAAGAAACTTAAAGAAAAGTTACTTCATGCTCTCTTAAGCATAGACTTGAACTATCACTTAAATAATATTACCACCCCTTACACCTCTGCCCGGCTCTTTGTTAAAAAAAAGTTCCCATGAGCACTTCCTGTTCGACAGCACCAGCCACCTGAGAGAAAGAGAGAGGGAAGATGGTCGGCTTGTGAGCAGGTGACACTCCCATGTCCCTGCACAACTGTTGTTTACATGATGCAAGAATAGGGTTACCACACACTCAGGACATAACAGGAGGGCATTTACTCTTGAAAATAGGACATTTACTCTTGAAAAGAGGACATTTCATTAAAAATGACAATGTCATTTTATTAGTACTGCAAATTATATAAACTGAGGAAGAATACATATTTTTACATATGGTTTATTCTTAACAAAATTAAAAAAAACATACTGCAGTTTAATTAGGACATTAGCGTTTGAAGAAAGCAGTTTTCAACAGTTTACAATAATTAATAACATAAAATATTGTTCTCATTATTAGTTAACACAGAACTGCCACTGATTTTTAAACAAAAGCCCTTGATAGAGCTCCCAAATATCCTAAAACTACATTGTAAGTATCCTTTAAAATAACTCAAAATATAAATAGTTATTCTGCACACAAAATAACGAACATTCCAATCACACTTCATTAGAATAAAACTAGCAAACAAGTATCGCCAAGGTAGAAAAATAGGAGAATTGTCTACGATTTATAAATTAGGCAAGAACAGTACGCGACATGTGCAAGATTTAATTAAGCAGTAATTTGTGAATGGAATAAGTTTATGTTTATGTAGTTGCATAAACATACTTTTATTTTTAATAATGGGTGGTTTATAATATATAGAGCTTGACTCCAGTGGTCAAGTACACAATACTTAGGAACTTTCAATATAATTTTCAGAGGAGGGCAGGGTGTTGACTTTCACAGCCAACCTGATTCCATGCATCTCGTCTTCTTGATGAACACATGCAGGACTCCATACAAAATACTATTTCAAAATATGGCTACAAATAATTTTAAAGCTTAAAAATGTGATTCAATGAAAGCTTCGTGGCATTTCAATATAATGTTGTGTGCTAAAAAGTCCAGACCTTACCACATAGCTTCATGCAAACTCTGCAACTAATGCAGTATCTCCAAATACTGTATGTGACTAGAAAAACAAAGATTTTTGCTTAGCTATCTCTCCCCCTCCATGAAATAAAATAATGTATATTATAAACTATAATACTGATAAGAATTTGGAATGGTACAGTTTTCCACACCTCCACATAAATAAAGCTTAACCTACTGACTTCCATACCACATGGCTTGAGTGACTAGTACAAATATTTATAAAATTTAAAAATGTTAATATGTTCACCATAAATAAAAAAAATTAACTCGTAAACGTTAAAATAATTAACATATACACAACTAGCAAAAAATACTGATTTAGAACTTAAAATGGTATGAAGTCTATAATATATAAACACATTAAGTACACAGTTATAAAATACTTACATGTGTGGGCACAGCTATAATACTAAAAATAAGAGTGACCCACCATAAACCAATTTTACTTAAGGCATTTAAGTACCACCTCCAAGAAATTTTCCATGAACAGCGAAAATCTTGGTTGTTATGGACAAACTCTATGAAAATAGTAATGAACACAATTGCCTAACATAAAACCACTGTGTGGTAAGATTTAGCAATTTTGTGACATGCAGAATATTAAGTTCACTTATGTTCACTCTCTGCAAAACAAACCTTAAAAGGGAACATATTGTGCAAAATTCTGGCATTTTCATAACTGAAAACCTTTATAATACTGCTACATCCAAAAAAATGTGAATGAGACAGTAACATACACCAAACACAATCAATGTGTTTCTTAAATTGCTGTCTCACAAGAGAGACTGCATCATAACTCAAATAATATCAGATAGTAACTAGATAATAAATAAAAATACGAGATGTTGTAATGCACTCTCTCCTCATCTACTTGCATTTGAGGCTTGGTGTGGCACTTGACACAACAGTGGCTGATTCACTTTGCTCCTCTGGAGCAAGACAAGCATGTAGGAAGCTGCACACAGTATTGATGTACACATCACGGTGGACAAGAAAGTGCTGAACATGGGGAGAGTCTTCAAAGCGAACAGCAGTCACAATAACACCTTGTTCCCTACGGCACTCTGCAAACTTCTCTACATCCTTAAACAAAACAGTAGTTACAAAATTCTAAATTATTTTCCTAAAAGCCGGTGACAAAACATTTTACAATATGGCAGTAAAAATGATTAATTTACAATAGATTACATTATAAAAAGTAGACAACGCAGATGTACTCGCAGGCCAGTACTTGTGGATAGATACACACACACAAAAGTTGGATGAACAAATTTTTAAAGTGGATGCGCAGTTGTGTCACATTTTGCTGGATAGACCAGCTTCATCAGGCTGTCTGGTGAGCGGTGGTTGGCAAACAGTGAATCTAGTAGCCAGGAGGCGAACTAGTGTGAGGCAGGATATTTGAAATGTGGTGGAAGGGTTATCTTAAGCATAAGTATGGTGAACGGTTGTTGGCAAACACTGAACATAGCAGCCAGTAGGAGGCGAACTAGGGTGAGACAGGTCTCTTGGCTGCTCGGTTCACTGTTTGCCAACCCTCTTACCAGACTGCAGTGTGCCACCACTCGCCACCTAATGAAAGTGGCCTAGCCAGCTAAACGTCACGCAACTGCACATCCGCGTGGAAAATGTGTTTGTCCGATATTTGTGTGTATATGTCTATCCACGAGTACCACCCAGTGAGTACTGTGCATTGTGTCTACTTTTTATGACGTAATCGTATTTATTCCCTCCATATCTTAATTTACCACAGCGCATCATAAATTATTAACATACAAATAACTAACAATACAGTAGACCCCAATGAGTAAGTGAATGAGAGGTTGTCATAATGTTAAAATTTGTAGTTTTTCACATGAAGTCCATGTTCAAAAGTCTCTAGGACAAAAACGAAAATATTAAATTAAACAAATTTATTTTAATATGCAGATATCTGGAAAAAATTATATCCTAAAAGGTAATATTTGATTACCCCATGGCAGGGAAAAAAGCCTAAACACAGCACAGCGTGAAGTTTATTTTCATTGACTTAATGCAGGAAAATCAGAGGTCTAGTATACAGGTCTCCCTGGGGAAGAAAAAGGTAGGGAGGGGGGATACAGCGTAACTTAGCCTGCTTAACCACCACTCTCCTTGCTCTGATCAGCTCAGGGGAAAGCAGGTGGCTTGTCCCGCCTCCAACAACTGGGCTGCGCATGTGATCGATACCACCCACCTGGTGCTAGACTACACCCGTGAACTGCTTGCATTTATGTTTGACTGGCAATCAATGTAACATTTTGCTACAGGCTGCACATGCTAAAAGTTTAAAAGCTACACGTTTGGAAGAAAAGGATCTTTCAAAATTTTAATTTAAGTAATTATTTACATAGAAGTATGCTGGCTAAGGCGAATCAAATTAATTTAATACAGTCGGCTCACGGTATCGGCGAACTACGTATTGGTGGTTTCAACCAACCATGGTTCAAGAAATTAAAAATATACTTAAAAAAAATTTTTTTTAACACCTAAGTACTTTTAAATTCCTGCGTGATGTGCACCACTTGCATGCAGCGAGTGTGTGCTGCTGACCTACAGTCTCACATTAGCCTATTAGCCATTATATCACTCTGTTCGTGTGTGTGCATGCAGCAACTTGCAGTTGCAAGTTCACTACCTACAAATGAAACTAAATCGTAATGACTTCTTAAATTTTACTGAGTTTGTAAGCCACGATAAACACATGCATGTACATATACACACATTTTGTATAAGAAAATTTTAAAGAGCTGAAAATGTTAACTGTGCTTTGCCACTCCTGTAAGGATGAATAACATCTTTGTTCGTTGTTAACTCGCAACAGTGTGTTAGCAAAGCCAACAGCTTTACCGTACCGAGTTCTACCAGCCCACAGCTATTTTGCATGTTTGAGGCTTCAAAACACATTAGCTCTACGGTTGACTCTTGATCACTCACTACTTGCCTCATCGCCTCTACGTGCAAGGCACTCGACTAGTGTGCCGTCTGTCCATCAGTGATTCCCCTGAACACAAGTTCAAACGGTGATCCTATATTTTTATGGCACGCTATTAAAGATATTAGTGCATATGATGTGTGTCTAGAGAANTCGCCTCTACGTGCAAGGCACTCGACTAGTGTGCCGTCTGTCCATCAGTGATTCCCCTGAACACAAGTTCAAACGGTTATCCTATATTTTTATGGCACGCTATTAAAGATATTAGTGCATATGATGTGTGTCTAGAGACAATTCTAAAGTTTACATATAAAAACTGATCAGCTAAAACTGATTCTAAAACACCCATTTCAGCCATTTTAACATCNCAATTCTAAAGTTTACATATAAAAACTGATCAGCTAAAACTGATTCTAAAACACCCATTTCAGCCATTTTAACATCTAAAAAATAATCCTTGAGTTGAAACAATTTAAAACTTTTTTTCACCACAAAATATTTCTTAAATGCTTTTCATGTTTAGTCACCTATACGAAATATCCAACTGTTTTAATCCCATTTTCCACCAAACCTCTACAATGCACTTTATACACCAGCCAGGAAGAACCCTTACTCAGCTGATTGATTTTAAAGTACACAGCCATTAATAAAAGAAGGGGTGAGCAAAACTTAAATAACATGCTACAGGCTTCATTATACCTGATGACAAAAGGTTAATATAAACTCCAGTACAAACACAATATAAAACATATCAAGTGTTGTCTGTTTATGAACAAACATTGTAANAAGGTTAATATAAACTCCAGTACAAACACAATATAAAACATATCAAGTGTTGTCTGTTTATGAACAAACATTGTAAGCATTCAGATTAACGCACTCGCATTCATCTGCTTATTATACACGCGTATGAAACACATTTCCTTGGTCTCGATGGTCAGGAGAAATAAAATGTATCAAGTTTTTCAGTCTATAAAGATGCACNTATGAAACACATTTCCTTGGTCTCGATGGTCAGGAGAAATAAAATGTATCAAGTTTTTCAGTCTATAAAGATGCACTGCAAACATTTCGTATTAGCGCCGCCACATTTGTCTGCTGATCAACAGGTCTAAGTTGAATCACTTTAGTGCCCTTGACTTAGGAGGTTTGGAGGTAGCTGAACATCACGCTATATTGCCACTTCACCACTGGGCAACAGCTGTGTACCAAATCTTGCACACATTACTTACAGTTTTTTCGATATTACATCTGCTGTGGTCTTTCCAGTATACATTTATGATCTGTACTCACACAAATATAGCACTTCAGTGTGTCAAAAATTATTCACTGCCATAAATATGTGCGTAATTAATGGTATGTGGCAATGTTACACAATTTACATAGGAGTCGCAAAACCATACACCATGATTAATAAGGACAGACTGTATTGCCATGCAAGATATTAGAGTGGAACAAAATATACTGACTTTGGATCATTGCAGTATGTTCGCTACAGTGATAATTTATCAACATGCCATGATGAACAGTATTTAATACAATATACATAAATATAAGAACTCATTTCATAAAACAGATCCCTTTCATTTCTCACTTCTTATAGTTATAGAATAAAGTGTAATAAAGTTAATGATCATTGCCAAGAATCAGCAGTCTTGTGTGAACAAGATTCCAGTGGATGGTCCAGGAAATGGCAACTCTAAATCTGGCACTGGCACTGGCACAGCAACAACACCACACTGTCTAACGGGAACTACAAAATGTTGTATCCCTACAATTCTTTTCCAGTCAATGATACTTGCTGCGTTTACAAAATTATAGTAAGTACAGCACTGGCTGCAAATAAAACAGGATGTGCTGGATGATATTTACAATACTTGGGAGACTTCTTTGATAACTTGGTGGTAGTGCTGATAAGACTGTTTAGTTTTGTTTTTTGCAACTTCATGGGAAGAGTTTCATTCTTTTTAATCAGTGATAAGCTGATTCACTTTCCTAAGTCCATGTAAAATTTAAAAAAAACTGCTCAGATCATTAACAATTGTTCACAGAATAATCTAAAAACTGTTACCCAATTAAAAAACAAAAGTGCATGGGGCGTTAACAAAAGTAATTAAACCAAAAAGAAATCCAAAAACTGCACGCAAATTAAATTCATATAAGCAAAGAGAGAAGGTACCACACCCACAAACAATCGTGATCACAATGACAGACATGCGAGACATACGATAGCCACGTCGTGCAAGGTAAAACACTGACTAGAGCAGAGGGCAAACGGTAAATAGGTATTGACAGCCTGGGGGGAGGGAAGGCTGGTTTCTCTATTTAGATATGCATTACTTGCAATACGGTGCTAGCCAAGAGAAACACACTATGTGCAGTGAACAAAAAAGTTCAACAAACTTATTTTTCAACCAATTTCCCTTAAAATTTTCCACATTTTTAATAAAAAATTTTTACGGTTACCCAAAAATGGGTTATAAAAGAGAAGTGGTTATAATAAAAGGGATCGCAACAAGAAAGTTTTACTATGTACAAGTCCTTAATAGATACCTGCATACAGGACACTTGCTAAAAGAAATACAGCAATTTATTGCTCTTAAATGTAATCATTGTCAAGTATTGTGACATGCGCACAATTTTCAGAAATTACTTACAGTTATCTGAAGTTTTGGTTAGGATTTGTATTCTATGCAAGCAACACAGTAAAATGGCTACATCTGAGGTTGATGCAAAGAAAAGCAAACAAGCAAACATTGTCTCTCTTGCAGCAAAAATGGATGCTGTGTGGAGCTCCAAGTCAGAAGTGGTGTGACAGTACACAAGCACTGTAGACATCATCCACAGCAACACAAATAAGATTAAGTCAAGTCAAAATAAGACTGTGATGTGTGATGCTAAAGTAATACTTTGACCATGTGATTACAGTAGAACCTTATTTAAACGACCCTTCCAGATTTCCAGATATAAGATAGTTATGACAGAACAGTCACTATAGATATTTTGGGAAATTTTGGAGAGATTTTGACACACTCTAACCCCTCCCTATACATCAAGATCTTTTTTTTGCACGAACACTGTGTTCAATCATCTCTATCACAAAATTACAAGTTTTTTTTAATTAAATACAAATTTATTTTAATAGGGAGATGGCTTCCGAAAAATATTATATACACTGGAGAGCCAAAAAAACTGGTATAGGCGTGCATATGCAAATAAATAGGTATGGAACCAATCAGAGTAACGCAATGCTGTTGGCAGTGCTTATATAAGACAACAAGCGTCTGGCAAAGTTGCTAGATCGGTTACTGCTGCTACAATGGCAGGTTATCAAGATTTAAGTGAGTTTGAACGTGGTGTTATAGTCGGCGCACGAGAGATGGGACATAGCATTTCCCCAAGGTAGCAATAAAATTTGGATTGTCGCGTACCACCATTTCACGAGTGTACCGTGAATATCGGGAATCCGGTAAAACATCAAATCTTTGACATTGCTGCGGCCGGAAAAAGATTGTGAACGAACGGGACAAACGACTGATGAGAATCATTAAACACTACAGACGTGCAACCCTTTCTCAAATTGGCGCAGATTTCGAACCATTCAACGGACCATCATTGATACGGGCTTTCGGAGCCAAAGGCCCACTCATGTACCCGAAGGCCCACTCATGTACCGTTGTTGACTGCACGACACAAAGCTTTACGCCCTGCCTGGGCCCGCCAACACTGCCATTGGACTGTTAATTACTGGAAACACGTTGCCTGGTCTGACGAGTCTCGTTTCCAATTGTATCAGCCGGATGGACATGTACGGGTATGGAGACATCCTCATGAATCCATGGACCCTACATGTCAACAGGGGACTGTTCAAGATGGTGGAGGCTCTGTCATGGTATGGGGCATGTGCAGTTGGCGTGAAATGGGACCCGTGATACATCTAGATAAGACACTGACCGGTGACAGATACGTAATCATCCTGTCTGATCACCTGCACCCATTCATGTCCATTGTGCATTCCGACGGATGTGGACAATTCCAGCAGGACAATGCGACACACCACACGTCGAGAGTTGCTACCGAGTGGCTCCAGGAACACTCTTCTGACTTTAGACACTCCCATTGGCCACCTAAATCACCAGACATGAACATTATTGAGCATATATGGGATGCCTTGCAACATGCTTGTTGTTCAGAAGAGATCTCCACCGCATCGCACTCCTATGGATTTGTGGACTGCCCTGCAGGATTCATAGTGTGAATTGCCTCCTGCATATCTTCAGACATTAGTCGAGTTCATGCCACATCGTCTTGCGGCACTTCTGCGTACTCGGGGCACTACACAATATTAGGCAGGTGTACCAGTTTTCTTGGCTCTTCAGTGTAAGAGAGGCATATACATAGTCTCCCCTTGTTAGCTTAAATGTTAAAAACATTGAGCAAAGCGAGGATTTACCAAGCATTGAAATTCCTTGTTCAATCATCTTTGGTGTAAAATAAACACAATTATTGCATGTAATATCAATTTAATTCAATAGTTAGACATCTTTTGAATAAAATTATACCACAGAAGGCTACCTACTACCTCCTTTGTTGCCAAACAATTACAAAAGCCGTAACATTGGAGACAACTTGCATTTTGCTGAACGAAAATTCCATTTTTGATGGCCTCCTGCTGAAAAACCAGGGGTTGTTTCTACAAAACAGTGGAGATGACTTCTGAATAAAATGATTCCACAAAGAGGTATATGCAACCTACCTTGTCGCCAATCAACTACAAAAACTAACATTGTAGAAAACTTACTTTTCACCAAGTGAAAATTCAATTTTTGATGGCCTTTTGTAAAAACAAACCGGATGATATTTCAACAAAATATTAATTATATTAATATACAGACGTCTTTTAAATAAAATGATACCACAGAAGGTTATCTGCCACCTACAATGTCACCAAACTACAAAAACTGTGGACGCTGCGTACTTGTTTGCGCCATATTTACAAACAAAACAGAATTGTTTACACAGCACACAAAACTTAACATTTGATGCAAAACTTAAATTATAAATTACAAACCTTGGTTTCGAGATACATTGTTCATACCGCACACAAACACTACTTTCCGAAACCCAGGTTATTAAAACTTTGATTTCAACTGATGGTATAAACGTATTGAAGGTCACATCTGTCTGTCATCACTCAAAGTGANGGGGGGGAGGGGGGGTAGAAGGCTGGAAGTGAGGAAGGGAGAATGTATATGGCTCACATTGTGGAGAGGGAGGGGCCACAGGTGAGGACGACTTGCTGTGGTTGTACACTGCATGTAATAAAAGTACCGCTGCTTGTGATAAAAACCACTGCTGTCCAAAACTGTATTTGTAGGCTTCCATGCTGCTGATTGCATGTCCAAAAATACTAACCGTAATAAGTTGTCAACAAACAGTAATCAAAAACCAAGAGAAATCCAAGTTAAACAAAGTGAGAAGGCAAGGGAACCAGAGCACAATGGCAGGACAATCACATGACAATAATCGATGGTCACGTTACATACAAAAATATTTGGCTTCCTGAGGGGTGGAGGGTAGGCCGAGGCAATAGATGTTGGGTAGCCCTGGTGGCCTAGAGGGGTGGTATCTATTTGTGCAGTGACCAAAAAAAAGTGCAACAAATTTATTTTTTGTCTGATTTCACTCAAATTGTTTACTTTTTTCACCCAAATTTTTTACAGTTCCTCAAAAACGAGTTGTTATAGAAAGATGGTCGCTTTTAATGTGATCGTTATAGAGACGTTCTACTAATGGCTCATAAGATTTAGTTGTAAAAAATGTTTTTATGCATTCCCATGCAATAACATCTTAATTATACTATTTTTTCCACCCAAACATCACATTTTATACAAATTGACAACAAACAACTCATCTGTCCCTCATTACAGCGAGCCAATTCCACTTAGCAAACTGCCTGCAACCCACATTAACTACAATGAGAAAACATGCAAATGTTTTTTATATCAACCTAAGAACTTATATTATTTTTTTTTAAAAGAAGCAAGAAAAGTAAATGAATTTTTTTATAAGACAGACAAAGACAATAGTATGACAGAATTACAAACACCAAGCAATGATATGAGGAAAGGGAGGTGAAGGTGTTTGTAAAATTAGTGGACAAATGTAGCTGGCAAAGTTGGTTTCGGCATATGCCAGATTGTATTTTAAATAGAACTGTGACTTAAAATGTGAAGATCCAAACATAATGTATAAGTGTTGTGTTACTCAGTGTAATCGACATTACTGTTGGGTCAAAAGTGCACATCTAAGTTGTGGATGATGAATCCTGTTTTTACATGTGGGCACTTCAGCACATAAAACATGTTTATCAACATCATAGACTTCGCGTAGAAAAAGTGACATTTAAACTAACTAACAGTAGTTGCGTTTAGAACATAGAGCACTAATTCCCTGGTGGACATCATTCATTTCTTCCTAGCGACACAGACTTTGCTCTCAAACAATTTCTAAAGAAGAATGACTGAATCCACAGTATACATCACATGTCAGAGAGTGTAACCAGCAGCAAATTGTGGCAAACCTCCTACAAAAGGACTTGCCTATCCGAAGAAACTGCCACAAAAACTGTTCCCAGACAACAGGAAAACGCAGTTACAATTGTATCTCAGTAAGAGTTGTGAAATTGACAGTCTTTGTCTCGTGGCGGTAGAGACCCCAATGAAACCGTTTCTGAGAATCCCTTCAAAGCATATTTCCTAAAATCACTTTACCATGAGCTGTCCACAGGCAATGTCGCACTCATGTTAGAAATAATTGTCTTAAGTAGAAAATGCAATGTAGGGATTAAGTTATTTTATTTGAATATAATGATTACACAAAAATATAATCTAAATAACATACATTCCATATACAGTCAGACCCCTATTTTACGAGTACCAGATTTAACGAGGCAGCGATTTTACGGGGCCATTCTCAGGAATTGTCAAAAAATCATAAAAATTGACTAAACAATGTAAAAATCCTGGGGAAAATGTAATAAATTGCAATGAAAACCAATTATACCAGTCCACAGCAATAAAATATATGGGTTTTAATATCGCTATACTTAATTTGTATGCCACAATATAGAAAAAATAAATTTAAAAAATCAGTTTAAAAAAGTGGCAGTTGTGTTTTGAAACAAGCGCACAGCACAGCGCCTGAAGGTTAGCCTGCCCTGTGGTGTGCAGCACGTGAAGTCACAAAGGGATTCTGTCCACCCACCCTCTCCCCCTCACCAACACACCAATACAGTCTCAGCCTGCTTATCTCTCGTGGCAAGTGGTGAAAGTAACGATCTACTAACATGCGCATAGCAAAAAGGCCGGCCAATAATGGCATGTGTTACCCATCCCCACCTTTGTCCCTTCAGCCCTTAGTGTCGAGATCACTTCACCACTTTAGCCATCATGCATGCAGTGTTTGGCTATTGGATACTTTTTTTTTTAATGATTTTATAAGTTTGACTTTGGCTTCTCTTTTTGCTGCCTGATATATTTTTCCAAAAGAATAACTTATAGCATAACACTTACAAAATGAAAACAGTTATGACATCGGTGTAATATAATGATATTACAGGAGATGTATAGTTTTGGTTGTAATTATTATGGTATACAATTTTAATAATTTTTTTAACATAAATTTTATTTCAATTGCATTTTTTTTTAATATTTCCAATTAGTTTAGCTTTGCTTTTATATTTAAATATCTGTAAATACAAGGTTAGGCCATCCTTCTATTTATAGGAATAATAAAATAAATTCTCTTTGGAGTTATGTTTAATTATTTGGTTGCCTAGGGCAACATTTAGGCCACTCTTGTTCCTTACTTCAAAGAAGCCAGACATGTTAAAGAATTTGCTTGGCAAAAATGACTATACATTTCTTCCTAAAGTATGATAGATCAGCATGCAGGACCAGGGAACATTTGTTAAGTTTTTAGGGGGGGGGGGGGCTGATTTATGAAGAAATCCCACGAGGTGTCATAAATTTTAATTTTTTAAGTGCTTTGAAGTTGCCAACGTCACCAGAGGAATTAAACTTTCCTGGCGCCGGGAATGACACCACCGACAATGCCCTCCTTCCCAGCCTATTATCCTGCAGCAGACTGTAAGATGACCACTTCCAGTTGCTTCAACTTGTCATGTCAACTATGTCTCAGCCTCTTTTAAATTTATGCAAAAATTTAAAACTTTTCGTCCTAACTTCCTAGTGGCTATTAAGGTAGAAGTAAAGTGGATCTCCTTATAGTGATGCAGCCATCAACACAGTAAATGCAGAACACTTTAAAAAGTACTGTACAGATTTCCAAAATCGTTAGAAAAATATGGCTTGAGTTTCATATGAAAGATAAGTGTTTATATTTTTTTCAGTGTAAAATACGTCACAGTAGTAAGTTTCTTTAATGGTTAAATTAATTAATTAAAATTTCCATTTTTACTTAAGAATGTGCGTTTTTCTTCTCTGAATGAATTACAAAGTTAGTTTTATTAAAAAAACCTTCATTTAATCAAATTAGCAGTTTTTTTCTATGCTTGTATCTGAGAAAATATTTGCATAACATATTAAAGTTGTGCTAAAAGTTAAGTTTATGAAAATAATTTACAATACATATTACACCTGTTGACTAAATTATTAATTTTTAAAATTTAAAATAATGTCAAATACAACTTTTTTTTTCAATCAGACAAAGATATTAATGTACAATTTCATATAAATCAATTGCAGTAACAATAACATGACAAATAACCGCACAATCTTGGAAGTATATAAAAATTCTATAATATACCTAGGAAGCTGCTGCCTTCGTAGCGCAGTGGTAGTAAGTAGAACTACGTGAAGATGTCGAAAGATGAATGAACAGGGAGGGTGAGGTGATGATGTGCGCGATAACAGGCCTGGCAATGGGTTGTGAACAATTTGAAGAGTTCTGAGCACCTGTCTACCTGCAGTGGCGGAGGGGGCGCGTGTCTACCTGTGTCTCTGGCTATCGCCACGAGCATTTGCTGCTGCCTAGAAAAATTACAGTGATGCAACTAATGCGATCATGAGCAACCAACCATTGCAGGTGTATGTTATTATGCCTGCTGTCATGCAGCCAAAAAAAAAAATCCTTTTATTATGTAAATCGCACACATTTCGCTTATCTCAATTTGAAACTAAAATTTGATTCTGTAATTACTGTAAACTTACAATTATGGAGGTTGTCATGTGTAAACACAATAAAATGTAGGTACAGCACACAACAAAAATTGTAATGTATGTACTTGTCTATACAATGACATTTGAAAGGAATGGTTATGTGTAAAATCAATGAAAATGTGATTGAAAAAGAATAATATTTGTGAACGATTAATAAAATTTTAATCTTATCGTTCACGCAATTTATGAAAAAATATATATATAATTTTCTGTAGTCTTCTTTGAACTCATTTTATTCGTAGAGCTGCAACTATCTGCACAACCAATGCATAGCATACCAAACTATACTAGAGCAGCTGTCATAATTTAAAAGAAAATAAACTGTATTTCTTGTATAGATTGTACACTGAAGAGACAAAAAAACTGGTATAGGCGTGCGTATGCAAATAACAGAGGTACTGAACCAATCAGAGTAATGCGATGCGGTCGGCAGCGCCTATATAAGACAACAAGCGTCTGGCAAAGATGCTAGATCGGTTACTGCTGCTTCAATGGCAGGTTATCAAGATTTAAGTGAGCTTGAACGTGGTGTTATAGTCGGCGCACGAGATATGCGACATAGCATCTCCGAGATAGCATTACAATTTGGATTTTCACGTACGACCATTTCACGAGTGTACCGTGAATATTGGGAATCCGGTAAAACATCAAATATGCGACATCACTGCGGCCGGAATAAGATCGTGAAAGAACGGGAAACGACGACTGACGAGAATAATTAAACGTGACAGACGTGTAACCCTTTCTCAAATTGGCACAGATTTCAATGCTGGGGCATCAACAAGTGCCAGCGTGCGAACTATTCAATGGACCATCATTGATATGGGCTTTCGGAGCCGAAGGCCTACACGATATTAGGCAGGTGTACCAGTTTTTTGGCTCTTCAGTGTATTATATGTGATAGAGTAATGTACGTAATTTTATAAATGTCATAGTGGTATAGCCTGAAAGTATTGTAAACGTATTATATACTGATTTGAATAATATTTTTGTGAAATTTTCAATTTGTTTTTGTAATATGCCATAATTGAAAATAACTTTAAGTATAATTTTTTCATGTAAGAACAAAGATGTTACTATTTACTTCTAAAGTAAATATTTTATACTCTGTTCAAAGAGAAACTAAATACGCGTTATTTTCATTTCGAGCTGTAATCTTTTGTCCACTGGAATAAAATGCGTCGAATAGTCCGCGTCAACAGCCTTACTGTAAGGAAATTGTCGGACAAGCATTTGAAGCGACTGTATGTGTTACTAGGGGGAAGGGACAGGATGAGGGTGACTCACACTAATAGTCTGGCCAGCACGAGTGTCACTACTTGTTGTGCAGTCTGGTTTAGGTGCGCTGCCAGGTGTGTTGCGACCAAGTGAAAGCAGACTAAAAAAAGGTAGCATACACTACTTCTAGATGCATGTCACCACTAATAACGGCCTCCTTCAAAATGCCTAACCTAATATTCAACAATTTGCCGCCAACGTGACGTCATCGCCTAAAGAACTCGTGCTCCTGGCCTCGTTGCAGTCAGAGCAGAAGATTTGCCAGAAGTAGAATGACGCAGCTCCACACAGATGCGACTTCCTGTAGGGGTAGGAACTTCTTGTTTGCTCATTCTGCGCATTGTAGAGGTATCGGAATGTGGCCAGTTGGGTATGCATGTTACGGAGCATAGCTATGTCTACCATTCCTGCTGTGGTACGGCAACAGACTCCATGTGTGAATGTTAGCATGAAGGAAATAAGCGAATTGCTGTATTATACCAAGAAAACCAAAAAATTTTGTATGTAAGTAATGACAGCAATCACATTTTTTTTCATTATGTATTAAATGTTTGATAATATCTTTCAAAACATTCTAAATAAAAACTAATTTTTTTCGATATTTTAATTTAAGTTTTACGTAAGAATTGTTGCAATCCCGAACTGATCATCAGACCCTTTTCTTTTAATTCTTAGTGCCTTACGGAAGCTTCACGAAGTATCTCGCAAGCGTATATATTTTATTTTCAGCATTACATGTAGGATACTGTTTATTAATTTTGAGACAATTTTTTACTGTCTTCACCAAGCACACCCTTTGCTTTTATTGTACAATACTGGCCCACAAAGTTACTAGAGAAGGATAAAATATTTTGTCATGTACAGTCTTATTGGTTCATTCACTTATGTAGTTGTATTTTTATTCAACGACAAAATAAGTAATATATTCTTTCATTTCACATTAAAATACTTTGGAACCAGGTGGCTGCTATTTTTCAATCAGTGAGAAAAATTACAACTCCAGATTATTTATGGTCATTTACATCCTGTTTACAAACAAAAGTTTTTTTCGTACGTAAAAAAATTAAGAAACGTTTGAAATGCTTGGATATAACGATTTAAAAAATGTCTTCAGGCTTATTTAAAAACTTTGAAAGACTGAAAATGTTACATCTGATTCAGTACCTTATTTGGTGTTGTCAGACGGCTATGTCGGAAATATTGTTGGTTGGAAACATACATGCATACATGGTATACGTACGTATAGATGCAAATATAAGTCCCTGTAGGTAAATACTGGTATCGCACACACCTGACACACATAACAGTACACATAAGAATACAAATATCAGATAAGACTAACTCTTCAAGAAGAGTAAGGTATGCGAGGAAAATTAACATGCTATAAAAATACTGCTTCTTCACGCGTGTTACATAACTGAAGAACAGCGTTCTCGAGCACGAATTACTTACCGAAGTCTTTCCAAATTCCATTTAAAACTTTTAAAAAATGTGGAAACAAAAAAAAAACTGCAGTTTTTGCTATGCAGTGGAAACGTAACTTAGTTGATTTATAAGTCACCTGATTTAAGTAAATTTTTAAATTTTCTGTTCACAACAGTTTTGTAAGGCTATTTGTTCTTTAAACCATTTACGTAAATAACCACCTGCTTTTCATATAACGTAAAAGTAACTTATTGAACAAATATGTTAACATACCTGTTACTTGTTTCTTCTTAATAAGAATTTTATTTTCAAGTCTTACGTATTTTTTGAGGTATAACAGCTCTATTTGCACTTCACTAAATATGTACATTGTAAATTATAAACCATTACATTAGTCATTACTATGCCCGGGGAAAAGAAATTACTTTTTAAAATTAGAGGTAAAGAAAAATTTTGAGGAATACTATTTATTTATGAGTCTTTTGTTTGGTGGCGAAGTTGAGGCAGCAACCTTGTCTTACTTACACACTTTTAAACACCAATATAAACTTTCGATTTATAGTGCACAGAGAAAAACAAAATGTTACGTACAATAAATGCAATACAAAAAGTTCCAGAAGTTTGTTGTGATAAATTTTTCAGAACCTTACTATAATGCTATTTTACTCTTATGTTTACAGATTAAAATATGGCAGTTTATATTTGTACGTTCAAGCTGACACAAGTAAAATAGGTTCCTCGTTAAATATCCCTAGCAATTTAAAGTGTAACACTTGCAGGTCACATTAATGAATATGTTTTTTGTGCACGATTTTGTCCGGTGGGGCGCTATCGTCACTTATACATCAAATAAAATCATTCGTTGCTACAAAATATTTTGCGAAAAATTTTTATGTAAAATGCTTATCAAAATATTACCAAAATACGTATTAACACAACGTTAAAAGTACTACTGTATCAGCAGATAATTAGATGAAAAAACCCGGCCAATGTTTTTAAAAAACATTTTCACTACAATTCTAAATACAACAATTTTTTTGCTAACATTATATAATTACGGAACAAGATATTTGGTGCAAACATTATGCACTAACATCGTGAAAAATACAGAATTCTAGGTCAATTTCCCGGTAATAAACACTGCCAATAATATAAGCTTCATTATCGAATGATACTGCCATAATTTTATATACAAGTAAAAATAGCGAATCTTGAATGCTCCCAACCTATGTAATCAATAGTGAAAGGTTTACAAAAATGCATTATTGGCTTTTCCAATGTGCCTATCTTCCATACCGGCATGTGTGTTGTCATACACATGGGCGGAGTACTGCTAACCCAAGACCACGAGAGGAGAAGATTGGGCTTTCTCGCCTGTTTCGAGTAAAGGTACTCCGGAGGGTGGCACGTGATGTCACTGCGACGCAGCGCTCCCCCGAGTTTTGGGGCCGCCCGTGTGTCATTTATTGCTAGTTTCGGGCCACTGTTTAACTCTACCTGGGGCCCAATTATTGAAACTATCGGAATTATTCCTCTGGAGGAAAGACGCCATTCCACTATAGGAATGCCTAGAGCCAATTTTTGAATACTCGATAGCGGAATTGTATATCGGAATCGGTCCATGAAGTGTCGAAATGAATCCGACAGCTAAGTAGCTGCCGGAATCGCCATTCCTCTACACTCAGATTTGTCTATAATCCTTTGTATGATGTAGGAAACTTTAAAGTACACTCGCTCGTGGTTTAATATAAATATAATTAACAAAGGAATGTAAAATTGTTACCAAATATCAAATTATCAAGGCGTTTACATATCTAGGTAGATAGGTTAAAACTGATAGAATTGCTAAGAATATCATGTTAAATATTATACGAAACTGCTGAAACATAAAATGTATAACGAAATCAATTTTGCAAGAAAAGCTGTATTTGTGAAACGTAGTTAGTACTGTGAATCAAAACGTAATAAATTTGTTTTACACATGCAAACATTAATGAAAAATATTTTATAGTTTACATCCATAGCCGGAATTTTAGCAAAATTTTTGTAATGGTATATTTACGCCCAAAAAATATAAATTGTTATATTGTTGCTTTTTAATTTGCATTTTATAATTTGTTACAGTATGGTAAAGCGTTTTACTGTTCTTTCGTGAATAAAGTTACGATACAGTAATTAAATATAAAAATTTCTTAAATATATTCTTAATTAATACAAAACCTTTATCTAGCGGCAATATGAGATAACTCTTTAACGTGTTCTTTCATGGACTAAGCTATTTTACAAGTTTGAAGGAATTTACAATTACAGTTGTAGCTTTCCCCTCTTTCCTCTTACTCGAAATTTGTAAGGAAGGATGTAGATATTGCAAAAATGTTTAATTTCTTTAGACTGAATTAAATGAGCAGCATCATAATTTCATTTCATTAACAATTATTTAATATGTTCACTGCGTCGTAAATTTCATTCAATTAAAATTATAACTTTTTCTCCTTGTTTTATTCATAATAGAATATTCTTATTTTAAAGAGTTTTGTATTTGTTCTATGAGTGTTTAAGGGTCTTGTGTATTGATAGCATTTTAAAGGATTTCTGATGTTTGTACTGACCTATACATCACGTTACACAAGTCTGCTCTTGGCACCCACGTACAGTTTTAATTTCAATTCACTTGTTTTACACTTCCACTAATTTTACTTAACAAAGGAACAGTTTGTTAAAATGGACATTCAATAGAAAAGTATTTTTATATGGGAATGATTTACTGCTGATAAGTGCGATTTCAAGCCCGGCGGCGAAGAAAGTGGGGGGGAGGGGAGGTTAAGCAGTCTTATACGTAGCACAAGACTTGTTTCAACTGTTGGCCACCACTGTGTTTGTCTGGGTGGGAAAAATTTCAGCTTCTTACATTTTAATGAACTGAGTTTTGCTTTCTGACTCACCTTTTCTCTGCAGACTTTTGCTGTTGTTGTTCATGGTGCTTGGTAAACGTTTCTGGACTACTGCCCGTAATTTTCTTGTGAACCATGTTCAAAGACTTTCCAGAACTAAAAGCATCAATAAATAAGTAATGGTTTGATAGTATTCCGCAGGTCATGTTACAAAATCAGACCTATAGCTTTCCACCTATTCCAGGAGTGACTGCGTATCTCTGGGTGGTGAAAAGGGGACCAGCATCAAAGCAAGAACAACTCAAATACCATATGTTCCAAACAAAGTGTCGTGTAACGCCTTTTGAGTAAAGGCCTCGCTAACCCCCTTCGCGAGCGCCTACCAGTTGGCACGTGTCACGAAGCAGGTGAACAGCCAGAACGAATTGCAGTTACACGTGTCAAGGTTGTGCCGAGTAAGAGCTGGCATATCGCCGGTGCACCCTAATAGTGCTACGTACATACGTAGGAAAGCGGGAGAAATCGCAGAGCCAAGCAAGAGCACATCTAGCAAGCCCGTGAGAACAGTTGAGGGCAGAGATATCACCAAATAATCATGTGTATTTCGCCTAAATTCAGAAAACACACACCGCGGAGAAGTAGCTGACAGAGCAAGCTAGGAGCAAAAGCACTACCTTCCCCGCCCACCAACCTTCAGGAACCAGGGCACGTGTTTTGAAAGGCATTGTTCTGCGTCCTACCACCTCACCCCCTCCCCCACAAGGCGACACGTGCCGACAATTAAGACTGGAGGCTGGCGAGCATATATACCCCTTTACGAGAGAAGAGGGAGACAGTTCATTATCACCGCGCTGAGGGAAGAGTTGCGTCAAGGAATCGCGAGAAGACGTGAGCACGAGTCCGAACCGCAGTCCAGGGAGACGGCAGCACCTGCGGGCCTTCTTCCAAGGCCTACCACTTCGCCGGAGCTCATCCCCAGATGACAGCCGACCAACACTCACCGCTGAGTTAAGTATAAAAATCGGCGCCCAGACTGATGTATGTAGTTCTTGTGTAAACTCCAGACAATATATTCGTCCTTAAAAATGAAACAGCAACCGACTAAATTATTGCAAACCCCTTAACCTTCAGGCATCATATAGTCTGTGCCTGGGGGCATTAACAACGGCACTATAAGCCACACTGTCTTCCACAGTGGCGGTATAGCGTCAAATTGATAAACTTTTTCTAACAAGGGCTGTTTTTTTCGCTGCATTTTTGTGTTTGTCCCAAGGGTTGGAGGCGGAGTGCACCCTCCCCCTCTTGTTTAGGAAGGAAATGAGAAAGAGAAAGGGAGAATGAGGATGGGCATGTTTATTTTTCGGTGCATTGTCTAGTTTCTTCTTCTCAGTACATCACCGTCTCACACATTTATGATCAACATATTTTCTCGCTGTAACTTGTTTTCAGTTTATCCTGCATAATTAATTACTTTTAATATGAACTCGAAAGTGTAGCTGCACTTTTTTTCCATCCACTATACACTTTCCTTCGTATACCACTGTATCACACTCGTGCAAGAACATAGATAAGCAGTAAGGTGGGCCAAATTTTTTTTTTTTTTTTTTTTTTTTTTTATTTGCTATACTGCGGAAAACTTGCCTCTAGTGTAGCTTAGTAAAATGCAAAAGCAAATTAAATAAATTTTTACGTCTGGAAGTAGCGCATTGCACTTGAATATTTAAAATTTATTGAAAAAGTAATAGTTTTCATTCATTTTTAAAGCTATAATTGAAAAATATAAAAAACTGCTACAATGAAAAAGCTTTACAAGAAAGACAATAAAGCATGTTGGAATAAAAAGCAATCTAAATTACTTCATTTAAGGTAGCACAACGCTTTTAAAAAATGCACGTATCACAATGCACTGCGCGATGCGCATGCGTGTGCTTCGAGACACAGCAGTTTCTGTCAGTTGTTTACTAAACTAGCGGTGTGTTGTTCCTGTGAGTTTTAATCACGTTTCTTAAAGACTGATTCAATTAATTAGTGATTTGATTAATTCATTATATTAACCACTGTGTCATGGATCTTTCCAAGAAAATTACTCGCAGCAACTTTAACTGCCTGTTATTTGGCCACCCAAAGGAGTTATCTGTGAAAAAACTTCCAACTTATGAAGACTTTCTCAAGTGTTGTTTCGATGAAAATTACAACTTAGCCTTGGAATCAAACAACACGTCAGTTAATTTTTCTCACGTTTTGAATATTGTGGCACCACAAGTTAAACCTGTGTTTGATAAAGCTTCAATACCAACAGTAACGCCTTACAGAATTGTTCAGTTAATAAATGCATACCATGACAGTTATCGTAATTTTATGAAGTCCTTTAAGCGTAATAAGGAAAAGGAAAAGTTCAAAAAGAGTGTTGAAGATTTTTAAAAAACATCTTTGTTCCTGTTTGATGTGTCTGCGTGTAAGTGCAAAATAACATTAGACTGCAATTGTGAAATGGTCACTAAGGTTTGTGGGTGTCCTGTTTCTATTATCTGTAACTGTGAAAAAGCAAAAAAGATACCCATCATTAAACTAAAATTCTTGTACTTCCAAAGAATGCATGGCATAGGTAAAATTGGAAGTGTGGACGCAAAGGAAACAAAAAAAATTACACAAAGATATGATAGGAAGTTGGTTGAACATAAAAGAACTCAGTCCACTATTGATTTATTATCACAGCAATCTTGCTCAAAACATGCAGATGTAGAAACTCTCCTGCCATCTGAAAAAATTGAAGATGACAACAATGAAGATTTTGAAGGACTTAAGCCTAAAATTAAGTCACCATGGCAGATGCACATTAAATTGAAAAATACTGCGCTGACTAGTGATCGCTTTGGATTATCAGATAGAGCAACGGCAGCTATCGGCTCAAGTGTGTTGCAAGATTTTGGCATCTTAACTGATGATGACCACACCCATGTTGTTGGCAAAAATAAACTTAGAACGAAAAAAATTGTTGACTGCTCAGAACTTCAAATGCAGAACAAGGACAAGCATAACCCACATCAAGAACTATATTTTGATGGGAGGAAGGATAACTCTCTTAGTGATTGAAAAAGTTAACTCAAACAAGTTTTGAAGAACCATAAAAGGTTCTGTGTACGTTGGTCATGTTTCACCCTCTTCTGGGTCTGCTCTAAACATTGCCAGTAGCATTCTTTCTTATTTCACTGAAGCTGGATTTTCACTTCATGAACTGGACGTAATTGGATGTGATGGCACCGTTACTAATACGGGGTGGAAAACCGGTGTTATTCGCACAATTGAAGAACAAGTTTAAAGACCACTACAGTGGGGGGTGTGCCTCTTACATTTCAATGAACTGCCATTTCGGCATTTATTTCAAACTTTAGATGGTGAAACGACTGGGCCAAAATCGTTTAGTGGTCAGATTGGCACACAGTTCAGTAAATGTAAGAAACTCCCAGTGGTAAATTTTGACAGTGTTGAGTGTGAGATTCCAGAAATTGACCGGCAAATTTTAAGCAAAGGTCAGCAGTACCTGCTGGGCACAAATTCTGCTATAAAATCAGGCAGCTATCCTGAAGATTTATCTGTTCGTGAGCCTGGCACACTTTCCCACTCAAGGTGGTTAACAACGGCGAACAGAGTTCTCCGATTATATTTAAGTATTGAAAACCCAACAGACGAACACAAGATCTTAGTTTCTTTTCTCCTAAAGCCCTACATACCTGTATGGTTTCATATCAAAAAAAGTAAATACTTCACAAATGGACTAGAACATGTATTTGAAGTTATAAAATCTTCAAGATTCCTGCCCGAAAACTTGCTGAAAGTCATTGACCCGGTAATTGAGAGAAAAACATTTTTTGCCCATCCAGAAAACTTGCTTTTGAGTATGATAGTAGATAAAAGGGATGATATAAGAGAGTTAGGTTTCAGGAGAATTATAAAGGCTTGAAACTAAGTTTCTAAAAGAAAGTCAATCAGGAGTTTTCAACCACCCAAAATCAATTTTCTAGCTACAGGTACAGACCACATCAAAATGATTCACTGGAACACTACTACACTTTCACCACCGCCTTTGCAGCGAAGAGTCACCAATCAAGAGATTTGGTCTAGGGTCCAATCAGATGGAACAGCGGCCGAGTGGAACTTTGACCAATTTCAAAGTCACACCCAAACAGTAGAACGATTCGTGAAGCTGGTAAAAGAGAATCATAAAAAAGTCATCCGCTCCAATTCCAGAGATGGTTTTATAAGAACTACACTTCTCTCAAGATCTTCAATGCCTAGTTTTTCAAGCAAATCTTATTTGAAACTACCAAAAGAAAGTAAAGACAAGTAATGGACTATATTTCATTACAAACTGAAATTTTACACAATCAGGAAAATGATTTTTTTTCAATAGAAATAGGTCAATTTAAAAAAAAGTTTTTTTTTTAAACATAATACCCTACTAATAAATTGTAAAATGTATTACTTTTTTCATTTATTTATCATTCCTATACTTTGTTCTACTAAAATATGTCTATAGCTACTTATTATATAAGTTATTTGATTTATTTCCATTTATTAGAAAAATTATAAATAATGCATATTTTCTCAAATTTGAGTGCTGATGCGCTACCGCCAGACGTAAAACTTTATTTATTTTGTTTTTGCATTTAACTCAGCTACCCTAGAGGCAAGTTTTCCGTAGTATGCCACCCTAATGAGCAGTGCAGAAACAGTGTTGCTATGCAGGTGCGCTCACTGATCGCAGTCTTTTTTCTTTTGTGCGTAAAATTCAGGTGCACGGCGACAGGCAAACAAAGTGCTCACTCATGCCCCTTTCTCCCCCTCACATTTCTGCGCATATCTTCCCCTTCTCGACCCAGTGGAACCATCACTCACCACACTGCTCCTCACCTCACCACTCACCTTGGGAAAAATAAATTTTTCTTCTCGCGAGCGTGCACGGAGCACAGCTATTTCATACCCTGCTGTGTGCACTGCACATAAAATAAAATACTGATTGCACACGCACATTCACATAACAATTAGACCACGAGGAATTATTTCGTCAAAGATTAAACATAACACATAATTAAAAATAAATTTGTTAAGTATAAGAGAAGGCAAACTTACATCGTCTTAATTGTCACTCATAAAGTGGCGACAGTTCTGAAGTGTCTATTTAATAAATTTACCCTTTCATTTTATACAGATTTTGTTGATAAGAACTAAGTTATTGACAAATTGATAAGCTAGTGAATCAGGACAAAACCAGTTTTTAATAACCATTGTTATGTATTTGAATTTAACAGAATTCTCGGTCTAGTATAGATTCTCGGAAATATTTCTTATATCATGTCAATTTTCTTGCACACCTCTTGTACAAAAAAAAAATTGGAAATGATAAGAGCCTATCGAGCCTATCATAACTGCTAATATTTTACACGTTGTCTGCACTTCTGAGGCAAACATCATGCTTACCTATATAATAAAAGCAACTGTTCCAGTGTGATAAATTTATAAATGTTTAAATATGGATGTCGTACTGTCTACACAAGTATGCACAATTGAGTGCCCACAAGGAAAAGTCGTATACAATGTTCTGGGGTATAATTTTATTTGGAAGACTTCTGTCTATTGAAATAAATTAATATTTCATTACTGTTTGATTTTTCAGCAAGAAATTACTGGAAATAAACTCAGCATTCGCTTAAAGTAACATAGCGCCCGACATACCCATTTTTTTTTACAAGAGAAGGATGGAAATACCATTTTGGAGTGTAATATTATTCTTAAGACGTCAGTCTATTACCATAAATTAATATTGCATTAATAGATTGTCTGATTTTTCTGCAAGACGATACTTGAAATGGACTTCGTGTTCGCTTACAGTAGCTCAGCACCTGATGTTTACTTTTGTTTTTGTGACAAGGGACTGTCATATATACCGTTCTGGGGTGTAATTTTATTTGGGTGATGTCTGTCTATTAAAATAATTGAACAATTAATTTTAAAAAATTGTTAATTTCGCACTAGAGATGATTAAAAACAGATGCAAAAAGGACACATATAATGCACTTTTTGGTTTTTGGGGGGGGGG